>QLPN01000824.1:0-18250 GCA_003314395.1 Albatrellus ellisii
GCTTAAGGCAAAGTCATGTTCAGTATACAAGATGAGAGTATAGTCTGAGGGTAAGACACCTTGTGGAGGTATAGATATATGCACAAATAGATGGGGGTAGATTTCCAGTTTGACAACCTGACACTAATGTTCTCCATAAATATTTCAAAGTGGACAATGTTGATGAAGGTATACACTGACTGTACATATCCATTACATCTTACCTGACACACATAACCCACTTATATCACTCTTACCACATTCTCACAACATGTTCTAACAACCCACTTTCCATGCTCTGCTCAAACTCTATCCCACACACACTACATAAACACACTCCCCCACCTTCTACCACTCTTAGACATTCTAGGTAATGTCTAACCATGTAAAACCACTCTGGGGCTTTTGCATCACCACTTATCACTGTGCTCAAACTGCTGCTTATACCACTGCTTTCTTTCTCTCTTGCATTGGCTCATTCCTGTGCAAACAGTCCTGACATTGATAAGTATGTGAGATACACTTGAAACCCCATGAGCACTGGACCAAGGCACAATATAATGGGGAATTTCAATCAATTGTCACCCCTTGTCACTGCTGCTCATCACCAATCACAAGCCCCATTGTTACAGGTCTTCATCTATCTGGGTCACCCCACTGACTCCAGTCAGGGCATGTATCCTTGATTGAGACATACCCATCTATGATACTTGTCAGCCAGAGGTAAATGCAGTAGCCAATTGTATAGCATATGTACCACACAAGCATGCTGCACAAGGCCCTGGGGAATCATATGCAATATTCCAACTTGGCAAGTTTTAAGACCAGTCTATCACCTTGCATCACAGGTTCCTGTTCAGAAAAGTCAGCTGGCTCCTTGGTCAAATGTTTCATACTCATATATTTGTGGTGAGCACTATGGAGCTTAAACTTGCTGTTCATTTGGAATATTTTGGCAGACAAGGCTGTGGATCTCCCTTAGATATTGAAATCACCACTGGACTGGTCTCAAATGATGGAGACTTCAAATGGCTTTACGCTCAGATGAGGATGATGATACTCTCTAAGACCAACTGATTGGCTTTCTAGAATCCTCAATGAAATCATCTCCTGCAGTTCAGAGGAGTCATTTTCCAGATTTACACAGCTTCACTCACAAGTTTCTCAACCAAGTCTTATGGAGGCAGACATCCCCTTACATACTAAGAGGCATGAGGATGGAAGAGCAGGGTGATGAACACTCTGTTTCAATATCCATCATGCTCAGGACATGTCAGAACACTGTGCCCCCCCACCTTTCTCTTGGCATCCACCCACAGCAGCACAGGCATGCTCACCACAAATGCAGTCACACCATTCTGATCTCTCATTTAGTGAATATGAACCCTATACTAGCACTACAATCAAAATGGAGTATGTGGCTGGCCTAAAGATCAAGTTCAATGTTATACATGAATAAGGCTGGCCAAGACATTGTTTCTACAAAAGAGGCTTAGCCTGTGCCTCAGATGGGCATTACAGAGGTTCATTTGAGGATGACAGATTATCCCCAGGAGGATCCCTGGATGGAATACAAAGGTCCTATGTATGTAGCACCAGAGTTGAGGGTTATGTCCTGGGCAAGGGAGAGCAAGGTCAAGCTATGTGCTGTTACGAGGCACTTGCTTTGGCACCTCGTAACGATTTCTTTTTTCTTTTCTTTCTCTTTTTCTTTTATCTTACTTACTAGTAAAGTGTAGTACTATTACTACAAGTGTGAGCTTAGCTCCACTTTACTTAGTAAGGACTTGTCTTTTCTTTTCTCATTTATAGTACTTAAGTAATTACCTACTTAAGTGTGAGCATAGCTCCAGGTACTATATTAGACTTATCTTTTCCCTCTTAGCTTTCTTTATTTATTATAACATTTACTTGCTAAGGACTATTACTATACAATTAGCAAGGACTCTCTTTTCTCGCTCTTATTTACCTTTATTTTTCAAGTTCACTTCACGTTTGTGGCTGAGCCACTTATATCACATGAACAGTTACTTACTGTGCATTACTGCGCAACATTGTTTACTTACTGCGCTTTACTGCGCAACTGTACTATAGTTAGATCGTTAGTCTTGTATAAATAGTTGACAAACTGGTGGTCTTAAACCCCAGTCTTGTCAACTTCGCAATCTAGGGATTCTCCTTATACTGCGCTTGATCTAAGCTTATAAACCACTTGCTTCACTCTCTCTTCACTAAGTTTAAGAACTCTAAAAGTTATTGAGACATCTTACACTAAAGTCAAGCTGGACCCTCGTATCGTTATCGGTGGAATCTTCCTCATAACTATATCGTTAATCCCACTCTTCATCGTCATTCGGAACCTCTATTACGTTCATCAAGCCAATATTCAAACCGTGGTTACCAGGAGTAACATTTTAGAACTTCCCTAAGACCGTCCAATAGGTCGCTCTTAGCATGTGCCATCAATTGAGAAAGGGTAAATTACCTTGTTGATACTGAATACAATCCTGTCACCACATTTAGTGAATTTGCAGATTGATCTGTGCATCTAATGGTCACCTTCATGTGTTGTGGTTGGCATGACAAGAGAGTAAGTAAATGCAATACAGGACATTTGGAAGTAATGGCTCCATGATGAATTGGCAGGAGATGCTGGATCACAATAAACAGAGTCATCCAGTGCCAACCTGGACTTAGGCACTGACCCAAAGTTTCATTTTATTGCACCCAGATCATTTCTTTCAATATACTGTTAGTTACCACTAGTTCATGCATGCCACATCTTGTGTAATCACACAAATGTAATGGAAAGTCACTGTATTGTCACACTGGCCAGTTTCAAAGTCCACTCAGTGCTAGACATTAAGGAAGATATACCATATGTATGAAGTGTACTGGCTATGTAGTGATCTAAAATATGTACTGTGGGTTGCCAGAATAATATAGACTGTGATCATTATTAAGATACCCAGATGGCAATGGCTGTGATGATATGGACGCAACAGGAACAGTTGGTGAAAATCCAGCACCTATATGATTTTGCCTGGGCTGATGGTGTCAGACTCCTACTGCTGACTTTATTCCCTACCATTATCTTTATTATTTCTTTACTTTCTTTTATGTTTCTCTTTAGATCATCTGATAAGATAAGATCTTCATCTTATCTTTTATCTCATCTTATTAGATATCTTACTTACTGTCATTACAGTCATCTCGGGGATTGTTCCCACAGATGCTGTGCATCTGTAAGCCGTACTCCCACACTTGCTGCGCTTCTAGTTACTGTTGACCTGCCCTTCAGTACTGCGCCTGGTCCGTGTGCACGTTCCAGTACTATAAGTAGATAGGTAGCTAGACGAATAGACCCCAGCTTGTTACAGCTGGTTCATCCCCTTCTTCTATGGCTTGAGTCCTCTCATCCCTTGGGCCTAGATCCAAGGCAGCTCCCAGTAAGCCTCTCCAAAAGAGAGCAGGGATAAGTCAGGTTTCCGTGGTCTCGTGCTATGGGCTGTCGCCATAGGCTTGACGATCCTGACAGATGGTTTGAATATGGAGTGGGTAAAGATCCTTGCATTTGCAAGAAAAATGGAAACATATTCAATTACTGTGACCAGCTCTAAATTATCACTGGATACAATAGTGTTCTTGATTGTTTTTTGAGAAGATAAATTTTGAATTGTCTCCCTTTCAGCCACCTCCCATCTGACACCCCTTCTCATCAACATTCAAGTTGTGTTCTGGTGGAATTCCTTTAAACTTTTTGTCTGAGGCCTTGTGCATATCAAAATATTCTGTGATCATTGCCTTGTTGAAATTTTGTGCACATTTTGGATCCAGGCCTCAGGGTTTCATGACAATGATATCTGGGTGATAAGAAAGGAAGCAGTGGACCCAATTCTTGCCAAGGTAAACCTTCACCTGGAGGAAAATTGAGTTACATCAAGATTACTGAGGGAGTGCTTACCTTGAGCTATAGCTGCACTCTGGAAACTGCTATAAACACCAGTCAAGGTGTCATGGATGGCAGCTTGAATGCAAGCCTCTTTGCTAGGATCTCTGGGACCTTCCCACTTCCCACCAACTCAAGTGTGAACCATACTACTCACCCATGTATGCATTCAGACATGTTGCCACTAGTGTGTCTGAGTTCCAAACTCCACTGTGGCAGTACCAGCAGGTGACATTGAGAGTGACACAAGCTGTTGTCACCACCAAAACTTTATCTCTTTGTTTCTTGTTAGATCACATCTGTTAAAGCTTGTAGGGCATTCTTATGATATGTCATTTCATATGCATGTATTAGTTTGAAGATTTTTAGTAGAAAAGTGTTGTTTTGAACAATGCATGAGATGTGGGGATGCATGAACTAGTGGTAACTAATAGTAACAGCCAGTTGCTGTTGATTTATTAACAGAGCCTGTGACAGCTCCAAGTCATCCAGCATGTGTAAAGACTATTGAGCATGAGGAAGTGTGGCATCTAACAGCTAGGTGGTGCAGTACAGGTATCCCCATGTGACACTGCCAGCACCCCAGGGGGCATACACTGGTGCTGTACTGGTACTGGGTGACTTCCCATGAGCATCCAGAAGTGCCCAATGGACTCTAGATATAAATTTTTGAGTCCCACCCATGAACTTTCAAATTGTAGAGTTCCCCTTTAAATTGTATCAGACATATCAACTCTATATCAATAACAATAGAATTCTAGATTGTTGGACTGCCTCATTTGAGGTAATGCACTATGAATATCATGGATGATGACAGCCATGGCTTGCTGCAATCTCTGGCCAATGATGATGATCTCCATGAAGAGGAGTTGTTCAATATGACAGCATTTGTGTGCTAGCAAGAGCAAATGGGCCTTCATTACCACAATGGGTATTGATGTTGAAACCTTCAAATTTATCCTTGGCTGTGGATTCTCAGCCACTAAGCATTCACTGTTTGTCCTGCACTCTGATGTCTCCCAATCAGGTCACCCATGTCTCATATGATGCTCACTTGATGTGGCAGGTGCACTAGGCCTACCTAGCTGCATCTCCTGCCATGTGTGTGCACACTCACATTCCCATACTGCAACTCTCCCACTGTCCCACTTGGCATGGCTGACTCATCATCCCTGTGCAACATCAACAGTGCTGCCCTCCATGCATATGAACTCATTGCAGTCACCACAGTCATTTATCCCCCTGGCCACCACACAGCCACATCCTCATGTACCTACCTGTTGAGCATGTAAATTACTGAGCCATATGCAAACCTCCAGCAAGTTCGAGCATCTTGCATTTGTCAAAGTGTATACAACAGAATTTTGAGGGTAAATGACAAATAGTATGGGACAGTGGTAGGAATGAGAACAAAGATTTGGATTTGTTGGAGTGAGATCTCATGCATGGTTGAATTCAGATAGTGAGGTACAAGGCCTCTGAACCCAGAGGGGCAAGGGCATGTAGGATGGAAAGGGCCTTGGCAGTGATGGGCATGCCACAGCACTGCTCAAGGGTAGTGACAGCATGGACATTGGCCTGGAAGATGTGTGCCAGGACTTGTGTGGTGGAGATCAGGCACAGCACAGTCTGTGCTTATGTGATCTTGCAGCATGGGTGCAGTGTGGTCTAGGCACATAAAAATTGGTTACTTTGTTTTGTACACCTTTGTGTGATTGCCCTACCTTTTACCCCCCACCCCCCTAGGACAGAAATGCCATTTTGCAAGTGTTTGACCAGTCTTCAATGGTGCCTTGATCCATCCCTCAAGGAATTGTGTGCTGTGTGGGAAGGCCATATCAGCAACAACATAATAGCCTTCTGGTGTTTTATCCCACAATTTCATGTGTATAGGCCTGGCAACTTTAGAGTTGTGCCAGCTTCCAGGACAGTCAATTGATGCTGCAATGATAAGGCCTGATGCTACAAATCAGTTTCATTCAATAAGCAAGTCAAGAAAACTGGATGTTACCTCAGGGAGAAAATGCAAATACTGAGTTGACATTGTGTGTATGAACCCAGCTATTAAATATTGCATTCTCAACCTCCGATCTGATGATTCTTCTACCAGACTCCTCAAGCCATTGATAGTTGCAAATGCCAATGTCAACATTGGATGCCATGCAACAATGAGCACATTATCTTCTGCAAATCCCTGACCTTTGGTCCATTCAATACAACTGTCTGGCATGGTGTGTAGCATTGTCAAGAGAATAGACAGGGAAAATGTGATGTAACAGCTAACAGTGGTCAGCACAAGTGCAAAGATGAGTTGATGGCCCACACTGATGAAGGCAGGTCATACACAAGAATTGAACTGGAATGGTTCTTAATATTATACAGTGTCACTAGAAGCTACTTATAGTAAGTATAGTAGCACATGGACCATTGACATATGAACAGTAGGAGTGTGTAAATGTATGTATGCAGGTGCATGTGTGTGTGTGTGTGTACAGTAAGGGACCAAAAAAGGAAGTAAGATATTACTTAAGCATATGATTTTCAACACCCCCCACATACTGGGAACACACTCCAGAAGTCCAAGAGTAGAATGATGAGAAGAGAAGAGTGGGAAAGACAGTGGCTTGGTTAAAATATCAGCAGTAATGAGTGAGGAATGAAGGTGCTGAACAGCAATGTTATGGGATGAGATACATCTGCAGATATAGTGATGATGAATATCAATATGCTTGGTACTGCAGGTGATGATGGGGTTTGTGGCAATGTCAATGGAGCCTTTGTTGTCACCATACAGTAAAGGAGGAAAAGTAAAACCAAAACCTATCTCTTTCAACAGTGACCTGAGCCATATCCTTTGCACTGCCACCTGCAATAGAGACATGTATTCAGCTTCTGTGGAGGAAAGTGATACCATGTGTTGTTATCTTGATGCCCAAGTGATGGCACCTCCTCCCAGCATGAAGGCATACACCCCAACTGACTTGCAGTCATCTTTGTCTGCAGCCCAGTCTGAGTCAGAGTATCCAATCATGCCAGTACCTTTGTTTTCTCCATATTGTATGTGGAAGTGCAATGTGCCCTTGAGATATGTCAGGCAAGGGCAAGATGGAGAGGTAAGGGATTGGACAGGAACTGCAACAGCTTCATGACAGCAAAGGAGATATCCAGTCAAGAGACTATGGCAGCATAGAGGAGAGATCCTATGAGCTGTTGGTAGTTGCTTGTGAAGAGACAGAGATGCAGTGTAATCATCATCCACTTTGGTGGGAGTTGTACCAGGAGGAAGAGGCATTGTGGTAGGGTTGCAACTATCCATCTGAAAGTGATCAATGAGGTCACATATGTAGGCCTCTTGGTCAATGTCAAGAGTGCATTGCATTTGATCTCATGTGATGTGAAGTCCTAGATATGACTTGATCTTGCTGAGATCTGTCATCTGAAAGAGGGACTTCAAGACACCTTTACAAGCTTCTACTTCTTTGGGTGATCCCCCCAATATGGTGATGTCATCAACATAGAGGACAATGATGAGAGGTTGTGATGAAGATGTGGACATGTAGATACCAGAGTCAGAAAGTGTGCAGGTAAAGGATAAATTGAGGAGTGAACTGTGCATTTTGTGGTGCCATTGTCACAATGCCTGTTTCAGACCATAGATTGCCCTTGACAGATGGCATACCTTGTTGGTTTTTCACTACCTTATGATGCTGATCACACTGTTTACTTATTAAGTATACTTATCTCTATCTCATCTTATTGGTATTTCTTTTCTCTTTATGGTTTGAGCTCCTCTTAAACTCTATCTCGCTCTTACTATATCTTCTTTACTTTGTCTTTGTCTCACCTCAGCACTTCTGCATGTGCTGAGGTGAGTATCTCTTCTACTCTCTGAGTTCTCTTCTGACATACCTGCTCTATGCAGCTCTCTCTCTCTCTCTCTCTCTCTCTCTCTCTCTCTCTCTCTCTCTCTCTCTCTATCTTCTGTGTACCCTCTACCCTGTGGTACACATCTTCTCTATCTTACAGATGTGGCAGTTTTGCCCTCTTCTCTTCCTCTGATGGGCATTAGCCCTTTTCACAATCTCAATCAGTCTTGGGCTTAATGCCTGTTTTTTTTACATCATTGTCATCTCTCAGTCTGCTGCCTTGCCCAGATTTCAATATACCTTCCCTTCCAT
The DNA here is from genome assembly GCA_003314395.1 of Albatrellus ellisii. Taxonomy (NCBI): domain Eukaryota; kingdom Fungi; phylum Basidiomycota; class Agaricomycetes; order Russulales; family Albatrellaceae; genus Albatrellus; species Albatrellus ellisii. Next base: position 8,107 of record QLPN01000824.1, read on the forward strand.
ACCAGGAACAATGAAACCATGTGGTTGATCCATGTAGATCTCCTCTTCAAGATCACCATTTAGGAACACAGACTTGATGTCCATTGAGTGCACTTCCCAGTCCTCGAGGGTGGCAATAGTGAGGAGAGTGCAAAGGGACTCAAAACAAGCCACAGGAGAAAACATCTTGGTGTAGTCAATGCCATGTACCTGGGTGTATCCTTTCGTGACAAGACATGCCTTGCATTGCCCATCAGCCTTCTGTTTAAATACCCATTTGTTTCCCACAAGGTTGTGACCTGAGGGTAAATCAACTAAGTCCCAGGTATGGAGCTTACACAGCAAGTCAAGTTCCTCATGACAAGCAGATCACCAGGAGTTGCTATCAGGGCCAGATAAGGCCTGTTTTGGGGTGAGAGGATCACACAAGATGGTGTGGGAAAGAATGGAAACAATTGAAGGTCCAGCTTGAGGCATTGTGAATACATCATTATCATTGCTATCCACACCCCCCTCACCCAGGATGTCCATGAAGGCACACAGGCTGTATGCACTGTCATGGAAATGATCAGGTCATCAGGCAATGCATTGAGACTGATGAACAACAGGTATGTCATCCACAACAAGTTGTGCATGGGCCTGGTGATGACCAGGTGATGAATGGGCAGGGCAAAGCCATTCTGGGGCAGGGGCATCATGTGGGACATGTGTGGTCCAATGAGCATGGACACAGGGAGGCACATTGGCAGGTGTGGATGCTCACAGGGGAGTTACAGGTGCATCCAGGGTCAGGACAGCAGGTGTAGGTGCAGCAGATGCCAGTGGAGGAGTAGGAGTCAGCATAACCAGTGTGACCCCTGCTGTTAAACATTTGTGCATACTACCCTCACTACTTACCACATTTGTCCAACTTTACTCCCTGCACACATTACTTACATACATACTACATACAATGCTGCACACTCTTCTTCCCCTTGGACATCACTCTTACACCACTTACCACATGCCCAAGCACTCACACTCCACCTACTTCTCTGGGACAACACACATCCCTCCATTTACAGTAACTGTTGTACTTCACCACATACTCTCCGCTCCAACCCTATAGAGCCATTACTATATAAGATAGGACTCCCACTATACAACCTCCTCAGACATCATACAACCTGTCTGAGTGAGTACTTCTTTTACCTTGTCCTTCACTCTTTCACATCTTCCCTGCAGCATACTTAAACCATGTTGCCTTGCCCTACTGCACTCACAACCACCTACTCTCTCTGCTGCAGACATGCATCTCCCTGCCACCCTGATTATGTTGGGGTTCTCATATGTCTTATCACTTATCTACATCATAGTTGCTGCTGTCTCCCATGGCCTGTGTGTACACCTGCAAGTGGGGTTGTCAGTGCAGCAGGGTGGGGCTCAATGTCTGGAAGCACAATGGAGGGAAGTGGTCCTGGAGGTGCAGGAGCTGATGGAGACATCTGAGCAAAACCTCCTGAAGGACAATTGGCATTATCATTGCTATCCAAAGAGTCCCCATTGTCATCAGAGTCAGATGAAGGAGGAGGACTTGCAGAAGGTGGGAAAAGGTCAGGGACAGTGAGCACAACAGCAGCTTCCTGGGCAGGAAAGATGTCTTCCTGGAAGGTAGCATCACAGCTGGTAACTACTCAATGAGTGACCTTGTCCCAGAAGAGCCAACCCTTCATCCCTGACTCACACCCAATCAAGGTGAGCAGTCAAGTTTTAGGGTCAAGCTTTCCCCTCTGATGATCCAGTATATGCACCCAGGCACAACAGCCAAAAATGCACAGGTGTGAGACATCCAGTGGAGAAGATTCAGGTGACCAGAGGGCTGTGGGAGTTTGCCCGGCCAGATGTCACATAGGGGACAGATTGTAGGTATGTACAGCTGTGCATATGGCATACTCCCAGAAACCCACAGAGAGATGTGCACAGTGCAGGAGAGACAGGGCACAGTCAAGGATAGACCTGTTCCAGTGCTTGGTGCATCCATTCTGTTGGGGCAAATAAGGAATGGTACACTGGTGCTCAATACCTTGCTGCAGAAGCAATGTGCTGACCATCAAATTGACATACTCTCTCCCCCTGTGTCAGGCTGCTATTATTTTCCCTATTTTTCTCTTCATTTTCTTATATCTCTATCACCATAGATCTTACAATCATTCCTGATCTATCAAAGTGATTCCCATGGTCATGTATTCCTCTTGTTCATCTTTATTGGCCAATGATGCATATGTCATCTGATCTCTGATCAGCCTGTTCTATCTTTAGCTATGACTTGTTTTCTCACTCTTACTGCAGATGCTCACCAATCCTTCTCACACCTGCTGTGGAGTATCACCAATCACTCCCACAGTTACTGCAGAGCCTCAGTCAGCACTTACACATCCCCTCTATTATTAGGTATGATGTCATTACTGTACTTTCTCATTCTCTGGCCCTATATTGTACTGCATGGTCTGTGCATGCTCCAGGGTACTATATATACATAGGACTCCTAGCAGTTTATTCCCCAGTTCTGATCATCTGGGATATCCCTAGGTACATTAGTCTTCTAGCTTTCTCTTGTCTTACTGTTACTGATTATATATCTTGGATATCCACTAATCAAGGCACAATTGTCCTTTTTGTTTGTTTTAGCTTTTCCTCTAGTTGTTCAGCTTCAACACATTATTGGCCTCACAATTGATCAGAACTCCCGCCTCTGCCATCCCTATCACTTTCCTGTCCCCCCCTTTCCCACAGACCAGTGCTTTCACTTGTGCTTTGTCTGCCACCCCTTTACACCATAGGATTTGTTCACAAACCCAAATGTGAACAAGTCTGTTTCTACCATGACCTTTTCTTTCCCCACCCTCCTCTCCATGTCTGTCAACATTGTATTTGGCAGAAACATGAGAGTGAGTGTACCTGCAGCTTGTGGACTAAAGTATATGTCCCTTGCTCACCTTCTTCCACCCTTCAAATCCTTGTTGGTTGTTATAGTGTTCACCCCCTCCACATCCACATTGTGCCCAGCAACATCTGGTGCAGCATGCACATGGTGGACACTTGGAGTAGAGTGATCAATACACAATCATGGACATTCTGGGAGGAGCATGTTGGAGGAGAGGATTCCTGGGAATCAGATAGGTCTTCTAACAGCTCAGGGACCACCTGCCCCTTCTACACACCACCCTCATCCCCCTCACACTCGCTCTAGGACAGAGCACCTCTTAGATGAAGGTCTAAGTGTCAATTTTTACTCACTTCTCCCCATCACCTGCCCCTCCACTGTCCATCTTCACCTTCACCATCACCTCCTAGCTTGGCATGCACACATCATCATCCAACATCAAAGTGAACCTTTGACCAATTATGAACACTTTCCTCTGTGGTTGTTTCCAGATCCTAGGTCAGAGCAGTGGAGAAATCAAGATAGGGGATATTGTGTTAAGTACCCTCCTACCCTATTCAGAGAGTTGTTGTACCAGTATTACAATGACCCTTCTCTCATCTTTCCCCCTATCCTACTTGAGTTGGCAACTCACCCAGACCATGCCTTTCATATCAACCCTCATCATCACTTTGCTTCATACATCACAGGAGGTCCAGAAATGTCTACATACTAGCATAGACATATCTCCTTTCAAAATCTTTGTGGTATTTTTGTTTGTTTGTCTCACTATCTGTGCATTTTATTGAAAATATAGTGCTTCTGTTGTATGACTGAGTGTGCAATTGACTTGACATCACTCAACTACAGAAGTACAGGAACACTTATAGAAATTATATGACAAATAATCAGATAAACTGTCACAAGACAATCAGTGGAATGCTTGGAGCAGGAGACAACCATCTCCACCACAACACAGAGAAGAGAGCAAAGAACCAGAATCACACTCAAGGAATTGATTCACAAGTTTAGGAGATCAAGAACCATTGACATCTCTCCACTTAGACTCAGACATTGAATGTCTTGGTACAGCCTTAGCAGCAACTCTTCAACCTCCATCTGCAGCATCTGCTCATATGGATCAAGAGCACAAACCACCAACTTTTGCAGAGATGATGAAGATGGTTACAGATCAGCAGAAGTTGCTAGCTGCACAACAGGAGGTAGTGATGAACCTGATGAATCATCTGGCAATAGCAGAAGGAGGAGGTTCCTCTTCAGGGTGTGGAACAGGCCTCCCACCCTGGGTCCACCTCCCCAAGGTTTGCATTGCAGAACCAACTCCTTTTGATGGAGACAAAAAGAAATTCCAATCTTACTTGGATCAAATCTATCTTGTCCTTCATGCACATCCAGATCATCAGGACGACAATAAAGTGATGAAACTGGGCAGCACAACAAGGGAAGCAAACATGATGCCATAGAATTGATAAGCTTAGAGCCCAAGGGCTATTATAGCAGGAGACAAAGCTGTAAGATAGAGAAGATGTGTACCAGAGGGAAGAGGGTACACAGAAGACAGAAAGAGTTGCATAGAGCAGGTATGTCAGAAGAGAACTCAGGGAGTAGAAGAGATACTCACCTCAGCACAAGCAGAAGTGCTGAGGTGAGAAGATGATAAGATAAAGAAAATATAGTAAGAGCAAAATAGAGTTGAAGAGGAGTTCAAACCATAAAGAGAAAAGAAATACCAATAAGATGAGATGGAGATAAGTATACTTAATAGGTAAACAGTGTGATCAGCATCATAAGGTAGTGAAAAACCAACATAAAGTGACAGTCATACTGTCTTACATCAAAGGAGGATATGCAGAAGAATGGAAGAAGGGTATTCTGTGACAGATAGAAGCACATAGGGCTGAGCCCATGCAACACAATGAACTGTTCAAAGATTTCAATGATCTCCTGATGATGATGAAAATAACTTTTGGAGATCATAATGAAGAACAAATGATGCAACAGAAGTTGACTACCATTTCTCAGGGAAGTTGACACATAGAGGAATACATCACTGAATTCCTCCTCTATAAAACAACATCTGGATATAACAATGGTGCATTATGCACATTGTTCAAGAAAGGGATGAATCGTCCTCTTCTCCAGTCCTGTTATATGGAAACACCACTTCCTGCAGATTTTGACAGTTGGATCAGAAGAGCCAGAACAAGGGTGTATGTCTGGCAAGACATGCAGAATTTTGAGTCAACATGGGGAAGAAGACAGCAAGGACAACAGCAGTCCTTTGGATGACCTCAAGGACAGCAACAGAATTTCACTCCTCAATGAGAATTCACATCTGTCACTGCTCCTGTGGGAGAACCCATGGATGTTGATAGGGCAAGAGGACCATGCCCTCAACTTTGCTTCAACTGTGGAAAGGGAGGACATTTCACATGAGAATGTCCAGAACCAAGACACCCTCAAGGGCAACAACAACTATGAAGGGGGAATGTGAGGACCCTTCAAGAGATGTGTGTGCTGAATGAGACAGACTTCTTGGCTGAGATGCAGAAGGAGTTTCAGGCATGTGGTCTTAGACTGAATGATCTGAATGGCCCAAAGAGTGGAGCACCACAGTCAGGTTTTGGGTTGGACAGGAACTAAGCATGAGTTTGCTGTCCTACAATAGGTTTTCTATGCTTCAGACTGATGATATGGACGTTGATCATCTCAATGCTTGTACACAAATTTATTTAACATGCATTGTTCCATCTTGCTCTCAGTCTGAAGTGAAGCCTCAAGTGCAACAGGTTATTCCTCCTGTTGAGAAAAAGGAATATATTTGAAGAACAATATTTGATGTCACCAGTTTCCCTGAAATGAAACTCAAGATTAAAACAGTGGATACTGGGGCTACTTTAGAAGTTGATGCCCTTCTCGACTCAGGTGCTACTGGGTTATATGTTGACAAAGAATTCATCAAGAAAAACAATTCAAACACAAAAAAATTGGCAAAACCAATCCCCATATACAATGTTGATGGGTCACTCAATCAAGGAGGATCTATTGAAGGGATGATTGATTTCATCATGACTATTGATGGCCATACTGAACATGCTACTTTTGCAGTCTGCAATTTGGGCAAGAAGAACATTCTTCTCAGTGAATTATGGTTGAAAATCCATAACCCTGAAATTGATTGGCTCCAGGGAAAAATACATTTCACCAGATGCCCTCACAGATGTGAAGTATGACTCAAGGCTGATAGACAAGTATGGAAGTCAAATAAGAAGTTGATGAAACAGCAAAATCGAGCCATACATCAAGAAGCTGAAGAATGTATTGCAGCTGAAGGAGATTGAATCTTGATGGTTATGGTCAATCAGAAAGAAATGGAGGCATCCATTCAAAATATTAACTGAGATCTTGCTATTGAAGCAGAAAAGAAGAAGTTGAAGAAAAATTTTGAAGACATAGTACCCAAAGCATATCATCATTTCAAATGGGTATTTGACAAAGGAGCTTTCAATTCTCTTCCCCCTAGACATCCTTGGGATCATGCAATTGAACTTAAACCAGATGATAAACCATCTGCTGGTAAAGTCTACAATCTTTCCTTGGATGAACAGAAACAATTGGAGTTGTTCATTGAAGAGAATCTGAAAAGTGGTTGTATTTATCCTTCAAAATCTCCCATGGCATCACCCTTCTTCTTTATCAAAAAGAAATCTGGAGATCTTCGACCTGTTCAAGATTACCACAAACTCAATGATATGATGATCAAAAACAGTTATCCACTTCCCCTGATTTCCAAATTGATTGATCATCTTCATGGAGCACAGTATTTTACCAAGATGGACATCTGTTGGGGCTACAACAATGTCAGGATCAAAGATGGTGATGAATGGAAAGCTGCTTTCGTCACTAACAAGGGTTCATTTGAACCTCTTGTCATGTTCTTCAGTCTTTGCAATAGCCTGGCCACTTTCCAGACAATAATGAACCACTTGTTCCATGATCTCATTTCATGAAGAGTTGTAGTGGTTTATATGGATGATATCTTGATCTTTACAGCAACATTGGAAGAACATTGGAAGGTTACACAGGAAGTACTTCAAATACTTGCCAACAACAAACTTTATCTCAAACCAGAGAAATGCAAGTTTGAACAGACTTCAATTAATTTCCTTGGCCTGAAGATTTCTTTCAACAAAATTGCTATGGATCCAGTCAAGGTACAGGGTATCAAAGACTGGCCAATTCCACAGAATCTTCATGATGTCTGCTCATTTTTGGGGTTCTGCAACTTTTATTGTCATTTTATTCTTGGATTCTCCAATATTGCCAAACCCTTGAATGAACTTATGCAGAAGGATGTCAAGTGGCATTGGAATGATGAACAGCAGTTGGCATTCACTCATTTCCAAGATGCTGTGTGTTCTGAATGAGTTTTAGTATTTCCAGATGAGCAGTATCCATTCAGAATGGAAGTGGATAGTTCTGGTTATGCTACTGGTGCAGTTCTTTCACAGCTTCAACAGGATAACAAGTGGCACCCAGTTGCTTACCTCAGTAAGGGTTTGTCACCTGCTGAGCATAACTACAACATGTACAACAAGGAGATGTTGGCTGTCATTTGTGCTTTGGAAGCATGGTGTCATTATCTTGAAGGTTCCATTCACCCTGTTCAAGTCATCACTGACCACAAGAACTTGGAATACTTCATGATGGCCCAGAAACTCAACTGTCATCAAGCTCACTGGTCTCTTTATTTGTCTCACTTCCAGATTGATATGGTCCACAAACCTGGCATTACCAATGTTCACCCTGATCTCCTCTTGAGATGTTCAGACCATAAGAAGAAGATGATAACAAGAACATCACCTGGCTCAAGCTGGAACTTTTCAAACACAAGATTTCACTTGCAGTACTCAGCCCTCCCATTTTGAAAAGAATCATGGAAGCACAGAAAAAAGATCATGACTATATTGTTTGGGACAAGTTGGATGCAGACTTGAGGAAAACTGCAATGTTTGCATGATGGAGTGAAGATGATAAGAAGACACTTTTCTACAATGGGAAACTCTATGTCCCTGAAACAATGTACACCAAACTGATGAAGACATGTCATGATTCACCTCTTGCAGGACATCCAGATTACAAGAAAACCTTGGAAATGGTTTGATGACATTTCTGGTTCCCAAATATGGTGTCATATGTCAAGAAATATGTCAAAGGATGCAATTTATGCCAAAGGACAAAAACTTTCCCTACAAAACCACAGGGAGAGTCAACACCTAACAGAATCCCATCACATCCCTGGCAGATCTCTACAGATCTTATCATCAAATTGCCTGAAAGCCAAGGCAATGATTCTATCCTCATGGTTGTGGATCGTTTCACAAAAATGATTCATGCTATTCCAACCACAGAGATGATCACCACAGAAGGAGTAGCATGCCTTATGAGAGATCATGTTTGGAAACATCATGGTCTCCCAGAGAATGTATTATCAGACAGAGGACCTCAATTTGCATTACAAGTCATGCACAAATTGAATCGCTTATTGGGGATTCAAACAGCTACACCCACAGCCTATCATCCTCAAACTGATGGTCAAACAGAGCAGATAAATCAAGAAATCAAACAATATTTTTGTATCTTTATCAACCATTGATAAAATGATTGGGCCAGTTGGCTACCCATGGCAGAATTCACTTACAATAATCATGTTCATTCAGCAACAAAATATTCACCATTCATGCTGAATTATGGACAAAATCCACAAATGGGTCATGAACCTTGTATGTCTACCAAGATTGAATCTGTGGATCAGTTTGTAGCAGGGCTCAAACATATCAGAGAAGAAGCAGAAGTGTCATTGAAGAAAGCAGCAGATGATATGAAGAAGTTTTACAATGAACACAGAGGCAAAACTCCTGTCTATACCATTGGAGATAAAGTGTGGCTCAAAGCCACTAACATCAACACAGGTAGACTGATGAAGAAATTGGACCATAAACATCTTGGACCATATGAAGTACTCAAAGTACTTTCAAACAATGCATATCATCTCAAACTTCCAAAGACAATGAAGATCCATCCTGTGTTCCACATCATCAAACTTTGTCCTTTCATACAAGATGTCATTATTGAATGAGAAATTTGTCCTCCTCCTCCTCCTCCTATCATCAAGAATGGTGTTGAAGAATATGAAGTTGAAGCAATTCTCAATAGCCATCTTTCTCGAGGTAAAGTCCAATATCTGGTCAAATGGAAGGACTACCCCACAGAGGAAAATTCTTGGGAACCTGCTTCAGTATTGATGGAAGATGTTCCTGATATGCTCAAGAGGTACCATAAAGAACATCCTCAAGCAATACATTCAGTAGCCATTTATTCCCTTTACCAGACAGAATATCCACTAGAGATAATGGCTCAACCACATTATGCTCAACAACTTCATGAAGAAACACCTCCATCCACTCCACCAGTTCTTGATGAAGGATATGAGGAAATACCCTTTGGTATTATTGAAAATGAAGATGACTTTACAGACGAAGATGATGATGGAATTATTACTCCCAAATCATACAAAGATTTAAAAGAATTACCTAAATCTTCTTCCATCATCCCTCTCTCCATCAATTATTGCTGGCATTCCTTTCAAGTCTATGGAAGGTGAAGATGAGGATATTTGCCACACATGTTCATCTCCATTCTTCACTCATTGAGATGTCTCACCTTAAGAAGGGAGTATTTGTCAGGCCACTATTATTTTCCCTATTTTCTCTTCATTTTCCTCTATTTTCTTATATCTCTATCACCATAGATCTTACAATTGCTCCTGATCTATCAAAGCAATTCCCACAGTCACATATTCCTCTTGTTCATCTTTATCAGCTGATGATGCATATGTTGTCTGATCTCCAATCAGCCTGTTCTATCTTTAGCTATGACTTGTTTTCTCACTCTTACTGCAGATGCTCACCAATCCTTCTCACACCTGCTATGGAGTATCACCAATCACTCCCACAGTTACTGCAGAGTCTCAGTCAGCACTTACATGTCCCCTCTATTATTAGGTATGATGTTATTACTGTACTTTCTCATTCTCTGGCCCTATACTGTACTGCATGGTCTGTGCATGGTCTAGGGTACTATATATACATAGGACTCCTAGCGGTTTATTCCTCAGTTCTGATCATCTGGGATATCCACTAGGTACAGTACTCTTCTCTTCTCTTATTTACTATACTCTAA
>QLPN01000826.1:0-153292 GCA_003314395.1 Albatrellus ellisii
ACATGGATAGGAAGGTGATAGACTGTGGGGAGCTCCTGGTGCATGGGGAACTCAAACATGTGCCAGCATGCCTCTGAAGGACCAATAATGTAGTCCTGGACTTCATCCACATCCCCAACCTGCACAGTGGCCTGATCTGGACCCTTGTATATGTACTTCACTGCTTTGATTGAGGCACTGATCTCCAGATTGATATGGCAGGCATATTTGGTGAGCAAGTAGGGATTGTAGGGGATGACATTATCCATCCTCCCCAAAATGAGTCTCCTCACAAAAGCCCTTGGGGTAATTTATGAGGCCAATGCTGATGAGCATCATGCACACATAACACCAGAAAATGATCATCAGAAACATCAGGCAAACAAAGTGACATTAATGCACTGTGTCTGCAACTTGGGCAAGAAAAATGTCCTTGTTGGTGAATCATGGTTGAAAATCAATAACCCTGAAATCAATTGGTTACAGGGAAAAATACATTCCACCAGATGCCCATGAAGATGTGAAGTACATCTCAAGGCTGATAGACAAGTATGGAAGTCAAACAAAAAACTGATGAAACAGCAAAATCAAGCCATCAAGAAGCCAAAGAATGAATTGCAGCTGAAGAAGGAGATCAGATATTGATGGTCATGGTAGATCAAAAGGAAATGGAGGCATCCATTCAAAACATTAGCCAAGACCTTGCCATCGAAGCAGAAAAGAAGTTGAAGAAGAATTTTGAAGACATAGTACCCAAAGCATATCACCATTTCAAATGGGTATTTGACAAAGAAGCTTTTGATTCTCTTCCTCTAAGATGTCCTTGGGATCATGCAATTGAACTTAAACCAGGTGCAAAACCATCTGCTGGTAAAGTTTACAATCTTTCCTTGGATGAACAGAAGCAATTGGAGTTATTCATTGAAGAGAACCTGAAGAGTGGTTGTATTTGCCCTTCAAAATCTCCTATGGCGTCACCTTTCTTTTTTATCAAAAAAAAATCTGGAGATCTTCAACCTGTTCAAGACTATCACAAGCTCAATGACATGATGATCAAAAACAGTTATCCACTTCCTCTTATCTCAGAATTGATTGATCATCTTTGTGGAGCACAATATTTTACAAAGATGGATGTTCACTTGGGTTACAATAATGTCAGGATCAAAGATGGTGATGAATGGAAAGCTGCCTTCATCACTAACAAGGGTTTATTTGAACCTCTTGTCATGTTCTTTGGTCTTTGCAACAGCCCTGCCACTTTCCAAATGATGATGAACTATTTGTTCAGAAGTCTCATCTCATGAGGAGCTGTAGTAGTTTATATGGACAACATCTTGATTTTCACAGCAACGTTGGAAGAACATTGCAGGGTCACACAGGAAGTCCTTCAGATACTTGCAGATAACAAGCTTTATCTCAAACCAGAAAAATGCAAGTTTGAACAAATGTCTATTGACTTCATTGGCCTGAAGATTTCTTTTGACAAGATTGCCATGGATCCAGTCAAGATACAGGGTATCAAAGACTGGCCAATTCCACAGAACCTCCATGATGTTTGCTCATTTTTGGGTTTCTGCAACTTCTATTGTCATTTTATTCTTGGATTTTCTAATATCACTAAACCCTTAAATGAACTTATGCAGAAAGACGTCAAGTGGCATTGGGGTGATGAACAGTAGTTGGCTTTCACTTGTTTACAGGATGCTGTGTGTTCTGAACCAGTTTTAGTTTTTCCAGATGAGCAGTATCTGTTCAGAGTTGAAGTGGATAGTTCTGGTTATGCTACTGGTGCAGTTCTTTCACAGCTATGTCAAGACAACAAGTGGCACCCTGTTGCTTACCTCAGTAAGGGTTTGTCTCCCACTGAGCATAACTACAACATCTACAACAAGGAGATGTTGGCTGTCATACATGCTCTGGAAGCATGGCATCACTACCTCAAAGGCTCCATTCACCCTGTTCAGGTCATCATTGACCACAAGAATTTGGAATACTTCATGATGGCCCAGAAACTTAACCATCATCAAGCTTGTTGGTCACTTTATTTGTCTTGCTTCCAGATCGATATGGTTCACACACCAGGCACCACCAATGTTTGCCCTGATCTCCTCTCAAGACATTCAGACCATAAGAAGGGGGTAGAAGATGACAACAAGAATGTCATCTTGCTCAAGCTGGAATTTTTCATACATAAGATCTCCCTTGCAGCACTTAGTCCTCCCATCTTAAAAAGAATCATGGATGCACAAAAGGAAGACCATGAATATATCATTTGGGACAAGTTGGATGCAGACTTGAGGAAAACTGCAATGTTTGCACAATGGAGTGAAGATGAAAAGATGTTCTTTTACAATGGGAAACTTTATGTCCCAGAAACAATGTACACTGAGCTGATGAAAACCTGCCACAACTCTCCACTTGCAGGACATCCAGGTTACAAGAAAACACTGGAAATAGTTCAATGACATTTCTGGTTCCCCAATATGGCATCATATGTTGAGAAATATGTCAAAGGATGTGATCTATGCCAAAGGACAAAGACTTTCCACACAAAACCACAAGGAGAGTTAACACCAAATAAAATCCCTTCATGACCTTGGCAAATTATTTCCACAGATCTTATTGTCAAACTGCCTGAAAGCCAAGGCAATGATTCCATCCTTATGGTCATGGATCGTTTCACAAAAATGATTTGTGCTACCCTGACAACAGAGATGATAACAGCAGAAGGAGTGGCATGTCTCATAAGAGATCATGTTTGGAAACATCATGGTCTCCCAGAAAAAGTTTTATCAGACAGAGGACCTCAATTTGCATCATAAGTCATGTGCAAATTGAATCATTTATTGGGGATACAAACAGCCACATCTATGGCCTATCATCCTCAAACCAATGGTCAAACAGAACAGATAAACCAAGAAATTGAACAATATTTCTGTCTCTTCATTAATCATCAACAGAATGATTGGACAAGTTGGTTGCCTATGGCCAAATTTGCATACAACAATCATGTTTGTTCAGCAACAAAATACTCACCATTTATGCTGAACTATGGACAAGATCCAAGAATGGGCCATGAACCTCGTACATCTACAAGAATCAATTCAGTGGACAAGTTTGTAGCAGGGCTCAAACATATCAGAGAAGAAGCAGAGGTATCATTGAAGAAGGCAGCAGATGATATGAAGAAGTTTTATGATGAACATCAAGGCAAAACTCCTGTTTATGCCATTGGAGATAAAGTTTGGCTTGAAGCCACTAATATCGACACAGGCAGACCAATAAAGAAACTGGATCACAAGCATCTTGGACCATATGAAGTACTTGAAGTACTTTCAAATTTTCTCTTCATTTTCCTCTATTTTCTTATATCTCTATCACCATAGATCTTATAATCACTTCTGATCTATCAAAGTGATTCCCACAGTCATGCATTCCTTTTCTTCATCTTTATTGGTGGATGATGTGTATGTTGTCCAATCTCTGATCAGCCTGTTCTATCTTTAGTTATCCTTCATTTTCTCACTCTTACTGCACATGCTCACCAATCCTTCTCACACCTGCTGTGGAGTATCACCAATCACTCTCACAGTTACTATGGAGCCTCAGTCAGCACTTACACATCCCTTCTATTATTAGATATGACATCATCACCATACTTTCTTGTTCTCTGGCCCTATACTGTACAGCATGGTCTGTGCACTCTTCTGGGTAGTATATATAGCATAGTCCACTTAGTGTTTTATCCCCAGTTCTGATCATCTGGGATATCCACTAGGTGCAGTACCTTCTAGTTCTCTCTTTGTCTTTCTTAGCTGATTATATATCTGGAATATCTGCTAGTCAAAGTGTGATTGTCCTTTTGTTGTTTTAGCCTTTTCTTCAGTTGTTTGGCTTTGACATAGCATTGGCCTCACACTCTTCCCTCCATGTGTCTCACTATTGAGAAAGTGCAGGTTCCTTGTAAGTCACATCTATTATTGCATTGTGTCTAGTCTCCATTGCATTGCATCTGGTCTCCATTGCATTGTGTTGCATTATCTATCATTTCCATTGTGTGAGGCTGACACTATATCAAAGCCAAATGATGAAGAAAAACTAAAACAAGAAAGACAATCATGCTTGGACTAGCAGATATCCCAGATGATCAGAACTGGGGATAAAACGCTAAGTGGACTACTGTATTTATAGTACTGGAGTCAGTGCACAGACCATGCTATACACTATAGGGCCAGAATATGAAAACAAGAAGAGATGAGGTCATAGCTAATAATAGAAGGGACACATCAGTGCTGTACAATAAGCGCAGTAATAGTGGGAATAATAAGTAAGCACTCTGCAGTCAGGGTGAGAACAATAAGTAAGCTGCCACAGCAACCATGAGAAAAAGAGTCATAACTACTTCATAATCGGGCCGATCGGAGATCGGACAATTGGTGCGCCATTGGCCGATAAAGACGAACAAATGGAATGCATGACTGTGGGAATCGCTTGGGTAGATCAGGAGCGATTATAAGATCTATGACAATAGAGACATAAGAAATATAGACAAAAATGAGGAAAAATAAGAGGAAAATAGGAGCAGCCTGACACATTGCAGAGCTTACAGTATCATGTTTCTGTCACATTTCTTCATTGTTGCCCAATCATGTTGCATCATTGCCTTATCCATACTAAACTACTAAATCACTTTTTTGGTGTCTAGAGGATCTTATGATTCACACCCCTCAGCAATTGTTGTGGTTGTGATTGTAGATTCTGTTGAAATTCATGTGTGTACACCACTTTTGTTTGACTCCACTATACATATGTACACCTTACCTACTCTGTATGAATGTATTACTATATCCCACCTCTTTCCTTGGACCACTTACCACACCTCCAAGGACTCACACTCCACTTACATTCCCAGGACAACATGCATCCCTCCTCTTATCGTAGCCATTGTACTTGCTAAGAGTGGCCTATTGGACAGTCTTAGGGAAGGTCTAAAATGTTACTCCTGGTAACCAAGGTTTGGATATTGGCAATAACGATACAAGGATCCAGTTTAACTTTAGTGTAAGATGTCTTAGTGAGTTTAGAGTTCTTAGACTTAGTTCAGAGAGGAAGTGAGGTTATAGCGAGCTTAATTCAAGCACAGTGTAAGGAGAATCCCTAGATTGCGAAGTTGACAAGACTGGGGTTTAAGACAACCAGTTTGTCAACTATTTATACAAAACTGGAGATCTAAGTATAGTAAAGTTGCGCAGTATTGCACAGTAAGTACGCGTCCATGTGATATAAGTGGCTCAGCCACAAACACGAAGTGAACATGAGATAAACAACTGTAAATAAAGGCGAGAAAGTAAAGTCCTTGCTAATTGTATAGTAATAGTCCTTAGCAAGTAAATGTTATAATAAATAAAAGAAAGAGAAAAGAGAAAAAGATAAGTCTAATATAGTACCTGGAGCTATGCTCACACTTAAGTATGTGAATACTTAAGTACTATAAAAGAGAAAAGAAAGAGGAGAGTCCTTACTAAGTAAAGTGGAGCTAAGCTCACACTTGTAGTAATAATACTACACTTTACTATAATAAGTAAGATAAAAAAAGAAAAGAAACCGTTACGAGGTGCCAAAGCAAGTGCCTCGTAACAGTACTCTCTACTTACACTCCGCCCAAACCTTACTCACGAATACTATATATGATGGACACACCACATACAACCTCCTCAGACATCTTACATCTAGTCTGAGTGAGTACTCTCTCCATCTCACTTCTACATTCCCTCATACCTACCCCGCAGCATACTTGAACCACATCACCACACCTTACTGTGCTGGTGATCTCTTACACTCTGCTGCAGTGATGCCACTGCCAGTCTCACTCATCGCTATGAGCTTCTCTTACATCATTTCATTCCTGTTCATTACAGTTGCTGCAATCTCCCATATCCTGTGTGCACAGATTCTGCCATCACCCCACCACTGCACATATCAATGCTATGCTGAAGCCAAACAACTGAGGAAGAATGCTAAACAAAAGGACAATCATGCTTGACTAGCAGATATCCCAGATATATAATCAGCTAGGTAGAACAGAGAAAGAGAGAAGCTACTGTACCTAGTGGATATCCCAGATGATCAGAACTGGAGAATGCACAGACCATGCTGTACAGTATAGGGCTGGAGAATGAGAAAGTAAAGTGATGATGTCATATCTTATAATAGAGGGGATGCATCAGTGCTGACTAAGGCTCTGCAGCATCTGTGGGAGTGATTGGTGATATTCCACAGCAGGTGTGGGAAGGATTGATGAGCATCTGCAGTAAGAGTGAGAAATGAGCCATAGCTAAAAATAGAACAGGCTGATCAGGGGTCAGACAACATACATGTTGTTGGCCAATAAAGACAAAGAAGTGGAATGCATAACCATGAGGATCACTTCAATAGATCAGGAGTGATTGTGAGATCTGTAGTGATATAGACATAAGAAAAATGAGAAAAATAGAGATAAAAATGAGGAAAAATAATAGCAGCCTGACACATTGCTGTTCTCCTTCTCCATGCAAGGGGATTTGACATGGTCATGAGCACCACAGGGGCCATGAAGCATGTATTTGGTGACACTCATGGAGCTTTGGATGGAGGGCAGGATCAGGGAGCTGTGCTGAGACAATGCTGTCCACATGATTGTCATTGCAGATCTTGTATGGGGCCTTCAGGACAATGAGGAGATGCATGTGAGGGAGGCCACACTTCCGGAACTCTATGGTGTAGACACTGCCAGCCAGCTCTCCAGAATGCCCAGCCTTGATGTCATCCAGCAAGGCTTTTTTCTCCTGGTTGATGATGCAAGCAACAATATCAGGGTGATCTGCAGCAGTCTGGGATGTGCCATCATCATACTTGAAGAGTGCCTCCTGGATCTCAGGCCAGTTGGAGTTTGCAGTCATGGTGAGGAAGATGTCTGGTTTGCACCCATAATGACAAATGGCCATGGAGTCTTGGAAGAGCTGGTACATATGTCTTGCACTGCCCTAGTGGGTGGAGGGAAGGATAATGCACTGACCCTGCTGTCCAAGATTGATTGGAGCACCATCTTAGTTGCCATGAACTGCATCCTGAAGCCCTTTGTACAGATCTGCATGTATCTGTTTCTGATGAGTCTTGACCAAGTAAAGGTTGCTCTCCTCAATTGATGCCCAGGCATCCACCAAATACTGCTGGAAGAGCTTGCCACTGTGGAAGATGATGTCTGCCTCATTTTGTCTGGTGAAGGCATGGTATGCATAGTAGCAGTGCTGGGAGACATTCTTGCAGCACATTGACCTGGCTGTGATGGTATGTTGAGGTGGAAGCCAGAGTCACCTTTGGGGAAGAGGAGGACATAATGCAGTGGGGAATAACTGTGGTGCAGATGACTGATCCTCCTAAGGCTACCTCCATGCAGGCACACAACAATATCACAATGCAAGCCCACCTGTTGTCCTCCACTCCCAGGAATGATGGCAGCAATCTCCTTTGCAGTGGAAGCATTGTATCTGCACAGGTCTGTGTTGGGATCCACAGTGATGCAAACAGCCACATTGACCTGCTATTCTGGAGCCTTGTCCTTGAGGATATCATGAGCTTGCTTGTACATGTTGATGTATGGGTTGTTGGCAAGCAGCATTGTGTGGAGATCCAGCATGGTGGATGGGTCAAGGTTAGAGTTGTTGGCCAGGCATGCATTGACAGCATCATCAGGATGAAGGACATAGAGCTGAGCATAACATGGTGTGACTCAAGGAGGGCCCCCATCTTGTGACAAAGGGGACCATGGAGTCTGAATGCATAAGGCCCAGACACAGCAAGAACAGCATCATTGACATTTGCAGCAACAGATGTGAATGCAAAAGCAGCATTGTACTGGTGTATGTTGCTCCTGAACCTTTTTGCAAGTGGATCACTGCCCTTCTACAGTCTGGAAAGAGTGGGTGATGGCTGAGCAAAGGGAGGGAGTTGGATCTGGCCCTGCAGGCAGCATGTGCCAAATTAAGGATGGATATTAGATGATCTTGCCAACTTCTCAGACAGAAAGTGAAGAGCATGACAGTGAAGGCATTCTTTATCCATGGGACCAAGGTTATGGCAGTGTTCAGGCTCATGATATCCATGACAGCCAAGAGGGATGGGGAGTGGAGGGGGTGCAGGAGGCTGTGGCTGATCCACTTCAGGATCATTTTGCTGAGGCTGGTGATGCTGAGACATTTGGATATTGAAGTCCACATCCTGGGCATGCTCCTGAGATAGCTGCTGATGCTGATGCTGGTCCTGTGCTGCTTGCTGTACCTGTCCTCCAGTTTGCTTCTTCTAGAAAAATCAGCACAAATGAGCCCATGATCAAATTTAAATATATATGTTGCAATTACTGACCTGTGCTGGCTGTTGTGGATGTGCTGTTGCAATTCCCTGTGCATTCTCTGTGACTTGCTGCTCCAAGACCTGATGCAAGGATATAAATCCAGATTAGATTGTAATCAGATTTTATATATATACCACAATATGACTGACCTATACATGACCCTCCTGCTGCCCTCCAAGATTGCTTCTGTGATCTGTGATGTTTGCAGATTGATTTCTCCCAGCTGCAGCCTGTGCTTTGTGCTAATTTACCCACTCAGCATGACACTGTTCAAAGCCCTGATGCAATTGTTGATCATGATTGATGTGCTGCTGCTGCTGCTGTGGTGGATTGGCAGGTCCAGGAACCCCAGGATACCCTTGAACAGGGACAGGTGGATGGTGTGGATATGGAAAGGGGATGGGCATAGGCTGATATCCATATGGGTATGGATGATGGTACAGGTATTGTGCTGGATTGTAGTTAGGGGGAACATAATATTGTACAGCCTGATTTTGCCATGCTGGAGGGGGGAGAGGAGGATGTTGTGGGTGGAGAGGAGCAGGATAATAAGCAAGTGCAGGGGCAAGGGGATTATGGGGGGCAGGAGCAGGAGGGTTCTGGGGGAGAGGGGCAGCCTGTGGCACTTGGTCAAAGTTAGGCTGTGGAATATTTCCCACAGGAGGATCCCTTTTCTGGGCACAATGTGATGATGGTGATGTCATTTGTTGCTCATGTTGCCTCCTATCTTGCTCACACTGAGCTTGGCAAGTGCACCCAGGAGTGTGTGGTGGTGATCTAAGAAAAAGGAGGGATGGAGTCAGTCATACAGAATTGAGAATTGAGAGGTGTAGATGATGACATACCTCTGATCTGCATCCTCATGCTGGATCTCAGGGCTTTGATTGGCATCAGGCAGTTCTGGACTGAAAAGATCATGAAATGTTAGCAAAGAAAAAAAGAATGAAAACAAAAGGAGAAACATACCCAGGGCTGTCAGAGGATATATAGATATTTAGAAAATGATGAGGGCTAGAAATGAATAAAGAAATATACCTTGAAGTACTATTCATTTAAAAAAATGAAAGGCAGCTGTGAAAAAAACCAAGGGCCAGAGCCAGAGCCAGAGCCAGAGCCAGAGCCAGAGATAGAGATAGAGTTGCCAGATCCTCCACACACCCCAGATAGTCACAGTCAGAGGAAATCACCACAAGGCAGTGTCATATCACAATGCTTATACCTTCATTATAAAAGGTGCAACTCAGGTATCGCCCCTTTTCTGTTAGACAGGTGGAAGTGAGGTTGAGAGCAAAGCAGCTGAACACCACAGAATGAGAGAGGTCCAGCAATTTAATGAACAACTGCCTTTGGCAACAGCAAATTCAAACCATGCTGGTAGACTTCACAATCTTTAGGCTTGGTCTCTCTGAAAAGACCACCCAGAGCAGGCTTTGGACAGAAAGGAAGTGAAATGTTTCTTCACAAAAGAGAGAGAAACAGTCTAATAAGATAAGCTAGCAAGAAAGAGCCCAGAGTAGGTGGGTGGAGAGAGGAAAGATGAGCTATTGATGAAGTTGCTTTGATGTGCTGCACTGCACACTGTACTGTGGCACTGCCATGCATGCATGGGAATTTTG
This sequence comes from Albatrellus ellisii, assembly GCA_003314395.1. NCBI lineage: Eukaryota > Fungi > Basidiomycota > Agaricomycetes > Russulales > Albatrellaceae > Albatrellus > Albatrellus ellisii. The sequence continues at coordinate 9,985 of QLPN01000826.1, forward strand.
TGCCACATGCTTGTACCATGCTGCCATGCATGGTGTGCCACACCAGGGGGGGACAGTCTTTGTAGTGGCACCTCAGACAGAAAAAAAAACATGTGTTGGCCTCTTTACAGTCTGCTTTTCCCTAACTAGTGTAAAAACCTGTTGCATTGCAACATCAAGTTATAAGGCATCATCTGTGAAAGTAAACATACCTTGTTGCAACAGAAAATGAAAGAAAACAGTACTCTACCTATCTACAGACCAATTCCAATTATCTCTCCAGCTGACACATTACAAATTCCAATTGCCTCTCCAGCTGTAAAGTAAAGACCTATTGCATTGCAACATTCCTCACCAATGTCCCAGTCATGTCCCCATCCCTATTCATTCTTCACCAATGTCTGTCCTATCCCTGTCCCTGCCCTGTCCCTGTCCCCATCCCTAGTATAAAAACCTATTGTGTTGCAACATCAAGTTATAAGACATCATCTGTGAAAAGTATACATAGCTTGTTGCAGCATAAATATACTCTATCTATCTACAGATCAAGTCCAATTTCCAGACCAACCCAAACTTACAGACCAATTCCAATTATGTCTCCAGCTGTAAAGTATAGACCCGCTGTGTTGCAACATTGACTAAATAAGATACAATCAAATATTTATCTGTGTGATTATAGATAAGTTGCAACAGACCTTGTCAATGTCCCTGTCCTATCCCCATCCCTATTGATCATCATTGGCTATCAGCCATGAAAACATATACCCATAGCAATGATGGCATGCAGTAGTATTGTAGGTTACAAATAGATAGAAGGACAGAAAAAAACACCTCTTAAACTGTGAAAACACAAAGGAAAACAGAAATGTCAACTGTATGGTTACTATTGTAGACCAGAAAACCAATAGACCCATACCCATACCCAGGTATAGTCATTGGCAAAGCCTGTGCAGGTGTATTGTACTGACAATGGTCAGTACTCATACATGTCCCTGTTCATCAGCCCAGGAACACTGGACCTGTGTGAAGGAAAGTAAAAGAGAAAATATGGTAAGATACAGTAGCATGATTCAATACAGAAAAAGATAGCTTGAACATTCTGCCCAACATGCTATTGTTTACAACAATGGTATGAACACAATCTACCAAGAGGTTTGCAAAATGTCAAGATAGAATAAATACTTGTTGCATTGCAACAGAGAATAAAAGAAAACAATGATAGATGTAAGCAGAAGTGGATGAACAATAGGCACAAAGTTGAATATAGCTGATAATTCTGGTGACAGAATACATACCTATGATGTTGTAGGGAAGTTGAGGGTTCCTATGTGAGTTGAGGATGAATGAAAGAAGGGAAAAAGAGGGCATGACATTCATCTGCTGGTGTGCACCAGTGCAGCTTTCTGAGCCCAAGCCAGGTGTGTGAAGCAAGGTACACACATGCAAGGGGAATGTGCAGTACACTGTACAGTGGCAGTATGGGTGAGGCAGTGGCCACACTGTTCATATGGCAGCAGTGCACATGCATGTGTGGGTGCAGTGTCCTGGTACAGCAGTGGTGTGGGTGGCCAGGTGGTGGCCACCCACTGTTAGTAAAATGGCAGTCTGTGCAGGGTGGTAGTGGCTGCATGCTATTCAAACAGCAGCCACACAGGCAGGTAGGGAGTTGCACAGGTGGGAATAAGAGGAGGGACATACCAGTTGCCCATGTTGTCTTGAGTGGATGTGGGCAGTGAGCCAGCAAGCTGCCATGCCATGCTGGTATGGCTGTGGCACAGTGCACATGTGAGCAGGCAAGCAGGGGGCCATGTGCTGTTGACACAGTGGCAACATGGGTGTGCAGCTGGGAGCAGCACAGGCTCACACAATCTCATGTGCTATGCAGTTGCCAGTCAGCACCTCAACCACACAGTGCCTGTTGAGCATGCCAAGGTGGAGGTGTGGTACTGGGCCACATGCAGCACACTGTTTGAACAGTGGCCACACAGGCAGGCAGGGGGCCATGCACTGTTACAGCAGCAGCATGGGCACATGGGTGGGCACAGGGACCCCTGCTTCAAATAGAATGTAGGGGAATGGGTCATGCAGTGCATACTATATGTGTGCCTAGCAGGCATAGTATGCATGTTAGAAGATGGTTGGGGTGCATGTGAGGGTAGAGTATGCTGTGCACATGCACACATACTGCCTCATGTGCCTGGCACTCTGAATTTTACAATTCAGTTTTTTACCATGGTGATGGGTTGTGTGTATGCACACATGCATGGGTGTCAGTAAGCAGAAAGGAGCACAAGGAAAAGGGACACACCCAAATATCTTCTTGGGGGCAGCACCTTGAGCAGTATGCCAAGCACATCTGCCATCACGGTGCACAGGGTGTTACCTGCACTGCCTGCACACACCAGCTTTGATGTGCTCTATGCGCCATGGTTTGAGCTGCCCCACAACACCACCACTGCCACTGCCACAACATGCATGGCTGGGGGTGGCACAGGCCTGCACAGCCACATGCACTGTGCAGTTGCCAGCCAGCACCTCAGCTGCACAGTGCCTGTCAGGCACACTGCAGTGGGGGTACAGTACTGGGCCACACACAGTGTGCTGTTTGGATGGCAGTGGCATGGGCAGGTAGGGGACCATGCACTGTTGCAGCAGCAGCATGGGTGCATGGGTGGGCATAGGAGGATGGACATACCAATTGCCCATATCATCTTCAGTGGATGTGGGTGCCAGTCCAGCAGCTGCATGGCAGGGAGGGTGTCTGGCTGCAGGGCCATATAATCTGTTGGGATAACATTGGGTCAGCTCTAGTATGCAGTTTGCTTCTTGTTATGATAAAAAGATATATGCAGCAAGTCTATGCAGCACATGGTGGTGGTGAGTAGCCAACACATGCAGCATAGTCAGGTATGATGACAATGTTAAGCAGCCAGCACATACAACACATGGCAGTGGTGAGCAGCCAAGTGGATGCAGTGTGGAGTAGAAGCTCAGGTGTGATGAGCAGCCCATAGATGCATGCAGTAAATGGCAGTGGTGAGCAGCCAGGACATGCTGCTGCACAGCACCACACCATTGCACTGGCACACTGCCTGTGGCATGCCAGGCACATGCCATGATGCTGTGTGGGCAGCACAGACAGAATTGTACTGGAGTTGGGTAAGTGAGAAAAACCACATGGGATTTTTAACTAACAACCATGCTCCCATTCTTAAGTAGATTGATACTGCAAGCTGAGCATGGTCTGTTACATGATGGATGCCCCACTGCCTCACAACTTCCATGCAGCAGCCTGCAGCACAGACATCATTACTGTATGCATGCAAGGTTGGTATTGAGTCTGAGGCTGGCATATCAGAGCACTGCAGCCCACACTCATGTCCTCCACCTTGTCCACTACCTTACTCTTTCTTGTGGTCCTCATGTGCACAGGCTGGTCCATACCCCACAGAGCTGCTTCCCTTCTTGCATATATTGAGCAGAGCCTCATTGATCCAATAATTGCCACCTCCACCACATCCTACTGTTACGAGGCACTTGCTTTGGCACCTCATAACAGTTTCTTTTTCTTTTTTTCTTTTATTTACTTACTAGTAAAGTGTAGTATTATTACTACAAGTGTGAGCTTAGCTCCACTTTACTTAGTAAGGACTTATCATTTTCTTTCTCTTTTATAGTACTTAAGTATTTACATACTTAAGTGTGAGCATAGCTCCAAGTACTATATTAGACTTATCTTCTTCCTTTTATCTTTCTTTATTTTTACAACATTTACTTGCTAAGGACTATCACTATACAATTAGCAAGGACTTCCCTTTTTCGCTCTTATTTACTCTTATTTGTCTCATGTTCATTTCACGCTTGTGGCTGAGCCACTTATATCACATGGATGCGTACTTACTGCGCAACTGTACTATAGTTAGATCACTAGTTTTGTATAAATAGTTGACAAACTGGCAGTCTTAAACCCCAGTCTTGTCAACTTCGCAATCTAGGGATTCTCCTTATACTGCGCTTGACTTAAGCTCGTTACGATCTCGCTTCACTCCCTCAGAACTAAGTCTAAGAACTCTAAGTCACTAAACGTCACTAAACGACATCTTACACTTGTCACTCTGGATCCTCATATCGTTATTGGTGGAATCATCCTCATAACCATATCATTAATCCCGATCACCATCATCATCAGGAACCTCTATTACGTGCATCGAACGCGTGTTTCTATTCTGGTTACCAGGAGTAACAATATAGACCTTCCCTAAGACCATCCAATAGGCCGCTCTTAGCACCTACAAGCTACCACACAATAGTTCAGTATAAGCAATGCCATGCACCCTGATGACCACTCCTTGTTGGCACCACTGCACATATCATGGCACCCCCCCCCCACCCCAACTATCCTGCATCAGCTGTCTCCACAGCCCCCAGACCTCACTGCACTTTTGTACAGCAGTAGAGCTCTTGGTGGTGGAAGACATGGATGTATCACATGTAGGCCAGTGCTGGTGGCAGCACAGGCTGCAATGCCTGCATGCTGGCACAAGTATCTGCAGCATGCCACAGAGCTAATCAGTGCCTTGGCTGTGTGCAAGCAGGAGGTGCATGCAGACAGTGAGGATGAGAAGGGTGCAGTGCCTGAGGAGAATGCAATCATGATTGAGTTGCAGCCAAGTCCAATTGTGCTAGTGAACTGGGCACCATGGACCTATTTGCAATATTCCCAGTGGAGCTGGTTCCACTGCACCTGCAGCATGTTTAGCCCACAATCACAACAGACAGCAAGTAAGCTGCTTGTGGTGCATGGGTTTAAGTTTAAGTTGTTGTAGATAAGAATGTTGTTATTTGTATGCTTCTCTTTGTTGACAACAGGCCATGTGTGAGAGGAGGATATAACTGTTCCTTATTTCTTACAGTTATAACTACAATCTACCTATAGTAATGTGTGTGTGTGAATGTATATGAGTGTATGTGCATGTAGAGTATTGAAGACAAAATAGGAAGGAGATGTTAGTCAGCTTGTGAGAATGTCAATACCCCCCCATGCTATGCATGCACATAAACTAAGATAAACCAAGCCCAAGACAATGAGCTGAAAAGGATGGAAGGGAAAGCAAATATCCTATGATTGACCCTACATTGTAAATTTTCTGTTTTGTTTTGTTGTGCTCTAGCCTTGGAACTAGACTTGTATTTAGATGGCACATTGTCTGTCAGAAACAAGAGATTTCCCCCACCCATGACTTATCTCCCCTCTCCCATCCAAGTCAGATTGCAAAAAGTGTATTCTACTCCCTCCCTCCACATATCTCACAGTCAAGAAAGTATGTGTACCTCATATGTCATGGTTATTATTGCATTGTGTTCTCCATTGCATTGCATCTGCATTGTGATCCATTTTGTGTCCTTTCTGTGTTGTGTTGCTGTCAGACCATACTTATTTTTCTTTTCTTTTTACAATTACAATTACTCTTATCACTCAAGATCTACTAGATATATATTATCTCATCTTATCAGATAATTAGTAGATCTTATCATGATTATCTATGACTCATTCATCATTCATCATCAGGCCACTTACTGTACAACTATGACTACTTTTCCCACAGATGCTTATTGATGCTGTGCAATGCTGTGCATTGCTTACTGATAGTTCTCACAGATGCTGTGCATCTTACTTACATATGCCTGCCCTACAGTGACAGTAAATGGTCTGTGTGCCAGACCCATTAGTATATATAGGACACTTCTGTTGTACATACTTCCTGAGCTTTATACATCTGAGATATCTGCTATATGGCATGACTCATCTTAGGAGTATTGTCTCAGTCCCCTTTGCCCATCCTCCCCTTTTGCAGTTGTAACCTTGCTGTCTTAGTGTGTGCCTCACAATTGTATAAAGCTCTCCACAGCAACCTCACCCTCATCCCTCACTCCTTCTCTCACCTTTGTCTCATAACCACCATTCCCCTCCCTCCTCACTCAAGAGAGTGTTGTACTGTTTTTAGTGATTGTTTATTCATAGTTCAGCTGCAGTGCTGGGTCTTACATTACCTCAGTGAGCAGTGCCAGTGTGTCTACCAATTAGTGGGGCATCACAGAACCTCCTGACAACCATTTGGACCAGGAGTACTATAATTTTCACTATAACAGAATCTCTTTCATAGTACTAGTAGCACTAGTATATACATTACCTACTCCTCCCCCTTCCATTTTGCATTTGAATGGCCTATTCCCCTGAAAAAGGAATAGCAAGTTTTCACTTCACACAATCCTATTTTTCATCATTCTGAGAATACTATGCTTGGAAAAGAGGACTAGGTCAGGCATATCCTATGCCAGACTTACCACTCCTCTTCCTACACACACTTGCCACCAAACCCCCATATCCCTCTGTCACTATTATGGCATTGGATTTGAATACCATTGGCAGCAAGCCATCTGGTTCTTTGAACTTCATAACCCATACTACACCACCCATCCTGATGAGTTCCCTTAGTACTTCTTTCTGTGCTACCAAAAATGAAGCAGCCCATATTATAATTCATTCCCCCAAGCCTTCACCCTCCAGAATGAACAATGAGCCAATTGGGCCCCAGCAATTGGGAAGCCAGGCAACCCACTCCTATGATGGAAGATTCATCAGAAGAGCAAGCATAGGAAAGAAGAGAAGCCATGGCAGACACAGCAAGAATGAGAATCATAGACTTGGAGGATACAATGGAGATGATGAGGCTGGAAAATGAAAACCAACACAGAGAGTGCAATATATGCAATCTGGAAATGGGAAATGCATTGGTGGACATAACAAAATTGTTGGCCAATATCACAGTGATGATGAATGTCCAGCAAACCCAAATCCCTACACCAGCCAGTATGTCTGGCCTTGCTGCAGGCCCAGGGGCCCACATGTATGCCCAACACCAAGTGAAAGTTTCTGTGCCTACTCCCTATTCAGGGAAGTGCAAGAAATTGGACTCATTCATACAGGAACTTTTCCTTGTGCTTGCAGCAAACAAAACCTAGACAGACAATGATCAAATTACTTATACCCTATCTTATATGATAGGAGGATCAGCAGAACAGTGGAGGAATCTATGAGTCACAAAACAGTGACTACATGAGGCTAACCCCCTCAATCCCCTCTACCCAATACCATTCCAAAATTGGCTCAATTTCTGAAGCCAAGATTTGAGAACAGTTTGGAGACCCTGATGAGGCCCATACAGTGCAGCAGGCCTTACATAAATTACAACAACTGGGGAAGACAGCAGAGGACTATACCACAGAATTTCTACTGCTAGCATCTAAGACATGATATGACGAATACATGCTCATAGATTGCTACAGATGAGGACTGAATATTGACCTTCTGCAATGGATCTACAATATTGATCCAACTCCAACCATGTATATAGGGTGGCAAGGAGTAGTGCAGTCCACTGACAGACACATGCATGAGTTCAAGCAACTCACCCAAGCATGGGATAATCCACACTGGATTCCCAAAAACTATCAAACAAGTCAGAATGCACTGCCCTCAAACCCACCTACACATAAGGCCAGCAACACAATAATTCTAATGGATGTGGACCACACCCAAAGAAGAAGAGAAATAATATGTTTCAACTGCAGAGAGAAGGGGCACATCTCTTGGAATTGTCCTCAATGGTGCTCATGGAAAATTAGGGAGATACATGAGCAAATCAGGGGCATGACAACAGAGGAATTCACACCAATGTTGAACAATGAAGCAATCAAGAAGATTGCTAAGGAGGTGGGTTTTGGAAAGGACAAGTAGTAGATGTCACTACTTCATCCTCACATCATTTTTCAGTACTTACACTGGATGATGGTGCTGTTGATCATGCTAATGTATGTGATCCAGTTGATGAAATATTTAACCACATTGCATTGGGAAAGGTGACTGAAAAAGAAATGACATCTGAGAGTATGCCCTCTCAAGAAAAAGAAAAGCACATAATCATGGGAACTGTAAGACAGCTGTCCCACATATCCCATAAGGGAGACTGGCACACACTGAACTAAGGATCACTCCAAAGAATAGGATTTGCCAGCCATAACAAGCTGGAGTATATTCAGCTATCTACCAAAGACTATATACTACAGCTTTAAGTGCATGGACCAGTGCAGTAACTATAGGGCAGGTCTATGAAGACAATACCCACAGTAAGTAGTGACATCATGTGCAGCATGGGCACATCCAGAGTCAGAAGCACAAAAGGACAGTAAGTAGATAAAGATCAGATCAGATCAGATAGACTGAAAGGAAAGATGATCTAATCTTATCTAATCAAAGGAAAACATAAATTAAAATGAAAAGAAATAAAGAGGTAAATACACCAAATAATGGTGCCTGACAGGAACAAGAACAGAACTACCCATGATAACAGTAGAAGTCAAAGTTCCAGAAAGTGGAATAGCAATAACAATTGATGCCTTATTAGATTCAGGAGCAACCATGTTTTATATCAATGAAGAATTTGTGAAAACAAATCATCTCAGCACAAAGAAACTCCCAATATCTATTCCAGTCTATAATGTTGATGGAACCAAAAATGAACAGGGATCCATCAAAGAAACTGTGGATTTAATTGTCAAGATCCAGAATCATACAGAAAGAACAACATTCTGTGTTACTGGATTAGGCAAAGTCAACCTAATTCTAGGAGAAACTTGGTTGAAAATCCACAACCCAGAAATAGACTGGAACACTGGGAAAATATCATTTGCACATTTTCCATGAAGGTGTCATTTATGAGTAGTGGAAGAAAGAAAGAATTGGAAAAAGAAGAAAACAGAAAAATTGAAGAAGGAAATACCAGAAATAGTGGAAGTGGACAATGATGATGATGAAGTTCAGAAAGGAGATCATATCCTCTGCATCATGATAGGAGATGATGAGAAGGATGCTGCAATTTGAAATATATCCCAAGATCTTGCAATCAAAGTGGAGAAGAAAAAAATCAAGAAATCATTTGAAGACATCATCCCTAAAGCATATCATGGGTTCAAGTCAGTCTTTGAAAAGGAGTCATTTGATGAACTACCTCCCAAGTGATTATGGGATCACACTATCAAGTTGAAACCAGGTGCAAAAATGCATATGGGGAAAGTGTACAATCTTTCCTTTGTGGAACAACAAGAGTTATAGAAGTTCATTGAAGAAAATGTGAAATCTGGATGTATACACACTTCTAGATCACCTATGGCCTCACCATTTTTCTTTATCAAAAAAAAGTCAGGTGAAGTATGTCCAATTCAAGATTATCAACACCTCAACAAGATTACTATCAAAAACTCCTACCCTTTACCACTTATCTTAGAATTGATAGACAAACTCAAAGGGGAAAAATACTTCACTAAACTCAATATCAGATGGGGATATAACAATGTTCAAATCAAGGAAGGAGGTGAATGGAAGGCTGCCTTCATTACCAACAAAGGACTATTCAAACCTCTTGTTATGTTCTTCAGACTCACCAATAGCCCCACAACATTTCAAACCATGATGAATCATCTTTTTAAAGAACTCATCATGAAGGCAAAGTGGTGGTCTACATGGATGATATCCTAATTTTCACTGCCATATTGGAAGAACATCACCTCATCATTGAGGAAGTCCTCAAAATATTACACAACAATAAACTTGGAAGTATGCTTGCACTGATGAGCATGGTGTGCACATAAAGCCAGAAAGTGACCATCAGCAACATCAGGTGAACACAGCAATATAAACATGCTGCACATGACAATCATCCATAACCATGTCAATCATGCATTTGTTTAGGCATCAGACTATACAACTGGGTTTGGCTGATGAGGAGCAGGATTGATAAGCTGTATAGGCCAAGACACAGTCCATGGAGTCACAAGTTGCAAAGTCAGCATTTGGTGTGATCAGTGCTTTCCCTATTTTGCTCATCTGTATAGTATGATACTTTAATTGTTTGCACCCAGACTCCACTTCATTGCAAATATCCCTATGATTGACCCTACATTGTAAATTTTCTGTTTCGTTTTGTTGTGTTCCAGCCTTGGAGCTAGACTTGTATTTAAATGGCACATCGTCTGTCAGAAACAAGAGATTTCCCCCACCTACAATTTGACTTCTCCCCATCTGAGATCATTTGTGAAAAAGCATGTTCTGACCTTCCCTCCATGTGTCTCACTATCAAGAAAGTGCACACTCCTCATAGGTTGCATCTATTATTGTGTTGCATTCTCTTTATCATGTCATATTGCCCATTTGTTGCCCAAGTCATGTTTCCTTTTGATGCCCCAGTTGCATCATGCTATCATGCTTATTGCTCATAACTACTCACTCTCTCTACCTTGGTGTCCAGAGAACCTTATGACTCACACCCTCCAGCAATTGTTGTAGTTGTGATTGATATTACCATTCAGCCCAACACAGTGCATATCAGCATGTGGAACACTCAAAGGAGGAGATGACAAGATAAAACAAGGGCAACTAAACAGGACAATGGTCTGTATAGTAACAACTGAGACTATGGTATGGAAATCTGAAGAGTGGAGAGCAGGAGGGAAAATGGGACAAGGAGAGACTGGTGTCTAGGGTCATACTGTCAGTCTTATATACTGTTCTGTGAGGATTGGAATACATGAGGCAGGCAGTGGGCAGCATGACCTTGTGATGAGTCTCAGAAATATGTGATAAGGACAAGATCTGACATATGTGATAAATGATGTATGTAGGAGGGAAAGATTGGATAGGTGTCAGAAGTGTGATGAGTGATCCAAAGGGTTACAAAACTCTATCTAAAACCCAAAAAATGCAATTTTGAAAAAAACAGAGATAGACTACCTAGGCCTTAAAATTTCCTTTGACAAAATCATGATGGACCCCATCAAGGTTCAAGGAATAGCAGATTGGCCCTCACCAACCTCCATCACAGAAGTTCACTCATTCTTGGGTTTCACCAATTTCTACCATTGCTTTATTAGAGGATTCTCTGACTTAGCAAAACCCCTGAATGCTCTACTACAGAAGGATAGCAAATGGCATTGGGACCAGGAACAAAAAGACTCTTTCAAGAACCTAAAGACAGTGTTATGCTCCAAACCTGTCTTAGTCTTTCCTGGGCCCCATTGACCATATCTTGTAGAAGCAGACAGTTCAGGATATGCTACCAGTGCAGTTTTATCACAATTAAGGGATGATGAGAAGTAGCATCCAGTGGAGAGAAATTATGACATCTATGACAAAGAGATGTTAGCTGTAATATGCACACTAGAACAATGGTGACACTATCTAGAAGGAACAGATAGTCCTGTTGAGATCCTTACAGATCACAAAAACCTAGAGTACTTTATGAGTGCCCAGAAACCAAACCATCACCAGGCTCAATGGTCCCTGCTTCTTTCTAGGTTCAACTTCCACCTTTCCCACAGACCAGGAAAGAGTTCAGCCAAACCAGATCTCCTCTTGAGACAAGTGGATCATAAAGAGGGGGTGGAAAACAACAATGAGAACATCATATTGCTAAAACCTGAATTCTTCAAACCAAATAACCTTGTTGATGGTGCTTATGCATCCAAGATTACAGACAAACACATCCTAGCAGTTATGATGAACAACATTCCACTCCTTCAAAAGATAGCAGATGAACAGGAGAAGGATGGAGATGTCAAGATGTGGTCGGAGTTATCAGTAGATGAAGCAAAGATGGCTATTATAGCTGGTTGGGGACAAAACAAACAAGGATTATTAACATACAAAGATAAAATTCTGGTCCCAAACAGTTGCAGAGCAGAAGTCATTAAACAGTGTCATGATACCCTGATCACAGGACATCCAGGACAATGGATGACACTGCAGATAGTGTCAAGAACATTTTGGTGGAAGGGAATGGCTGCTTACATCAGAAAATATGTCAAAATTTGCAACATATGCCAAAGAACAAGAACAATCATGAGAAAACCACAGGGAGAATTGACTCCAAATGAAATACCATCACACCCCTGGCAAATCATATCCACAGACTTAATTACACAATTACCAGACAGTCAGGGATATGATTCAATTCTTGTGGTTGTTGATCATTTCTCAAAAATGATCCACACCATGCCAATGACCTCCAATGTAACAGCTGAAGGAGTGGTGAGATTGTTCAGAGACAATATATGGAAGCATCATGGACTACCTGAGAAGATTTTATTGGCTCAGGGCCCCCAATTTGCTTCTGAAATGATGAATCAGTTGTTAGGCATTAAGACTGCCTTATCAACAGCATATCATCCACAAACAGATGGACAGACAGAGAAGATCAATCAAGAAATTAAACAATATCTTAAGATCTTTGTTGATCATCACCAATCTGATTGGATGAATTGGTTACCTATGGTGGAATTCTGTTACAACAACAGAGTTAATGCTGCAACCAAATACTCTCCATTCATGCTCAAATCTGGACAAAATCCTTTTGAACTGGGCAAGATGTCCACTATCAATTTGGTAGAAAATTTCATTGAAGGATTAAAGAAGACAAGGGAAGATGCAGAATCAGTGCTGAGAAAAGCAGCTGATGATATGAAGAAGTACTATGATGCTCATAGAGGAAAGACCCCTCAATATCAAATTGGAGATAAAGTCTGGTTAGATGCATCTAACATACAGACAGGACAACCCACTCAAAAACTGGATCACAAAAGACTTGGACCCTATTCAATCATCAAAGTGCTTTCAAACAATGTGTATGAATTGGCACTCCCCAAGTCCATGAAGATTCACCCAGTATTTCATATTGTCAAACTCTTGCCATTCTCTCCAAATGATATCCCAGAAAGAACTGTCAAAATTCCTCCTCCCATTATCAAGGACAATGTTGAACAATACAAAGTTGAAAAGATCTTAAATAGCAGAAAACATCATGGACATCCAATATCTCATCAAATGGAAAAACTACCCAGAAGATGAAAATTCCTGGGAACTAGCACACATCATGATCAAAGATGTACCTAAACTGGTTAAGGAATTCCATTCCTTACATCCTGCAGCTATCAGATCTATTCAACAATGTTCCATTCCAGTCAAAAGACTATCAGACTCAGCCACATTACCAACTCAAGGATCAGAGCATGCAGCCAGATTGGATCTTTACAGTGCAGAAGAAATTGTTATTCCTGCACATGGTCAGAAATTAGTCAATACTCAAATCTCCTTGGCTATACCAGACAACTGCTATGGATGGATCACTCCTCACAGTGGTTTGGCTGTCAAAAATTCCATTCATATTGGAGCAGGAGTTATTGACTCAGATTACCATGGGCATGTAAAAATCCTTATGGTAAACCTTGGAGATATTGACTTCACAGTCAAAATCAAGGTCCAAGTTGCTCATGTTGAACTTTCACTATGTGTCATAATCATAATCATTACTTTTTTGTTCGGCATTCCTCCCCTTCCACTTCTTACACATAGTTACATACACATGACACACCAGTCACTACCTACACTCCCACACCACCTGCACTCCAGATGACACATGTCCCCTACATACTTGGGCATCCTTATACTCTAGGATTGCCTCTCCACTTCAACCATATTTACTTTCACTATATTGTGAGCACAGGCTTGGGCAGGCAATGAGGACTGATAGGATGGTTATAACATTGAGCAGCATGTTTCCCAAGGGAAAGAGAGCAGATATTATATCTGCAGCAGTAGAGAGTATATGGACACAGCATGTGCCATACATGGTAGAGAGAGAGCTGCAGGGAGGTGGTAAGGAAAGCGTGGTGAGAATAAGATGGGAATGTACTCACTCAGACATGGAAGTAAGACATCTGAGGAGCTAGTAGCATAAGGTATCCATCTTATATAGCAGATGTGTAGTAGAGTTGGAGCGGAGCATATAAGTGGAGAACAACAACTACTGTAAAGAGGAGGGACATGTGTCATCTGGAGATGTATGTGGAGTGGATATTGCTTGGGCTTTGTAAGAAGTCCAAGAAGTGGACATGTGTGTGTGGTCCATGGTCCGAGGAGTAGAGATAAGTGTCTGTATGTATGTAGTATGTAAGTAGTACATGTGTGGGGTTGTAGGGGAGCCAAAGGAGATGTATGTGCGAGTTAGATTTCAACATATATAAGATGTACCATCACACCACTACTCCTCAGTCATCATCTTACAGACACTGAGTGAGTACTCCGCTCTTACATCTCATTCTCCCTTATCTCACAAAACCTTGCAGCTCTATCTCCTCACCTTGTGGCAACCTACTGTTGTCCACATTACTCTCCACCACTGCAGCAATGCTACTTCTATCTTCCCTATGCTGGGAACACATTGACATAATGCTCTTGCTTATAGTTGTCTGCCATAGCCTGCACAAACAGCTCAATTAATTCTCAAGCACATATCACTTGCTGATGTCAAAGGAGAAAAAAGATTTGGTTCTACAGGAATATCTTTCACTCACTGAGTTGTCTTACCCTAAGAAGGGGGGTATTTGTCAGACCATACTTATTTTTCTTTTCTTTTTACAACTGCTTTTACTCTTATCACTCAAGATCTACTAGAGATATCTTATCTCATATTATCAGATCATTAGTATATCTTATCACAATTATCTATGACTCATGATTCATTCATCATCAGGCCACTTACTGTACAGCTATGACTACTTTTCCCACAGATGCTTATTGATGCTGTGCAATGCTGCTCATTGCTTACTGATAGTTCTCATAGATGCTGCACATCTTACTTACATATGCCTGCCCTACAGTGACAGTAAATGGTCTGTGTGCCAGACCCATTAGTATATATAGGACACTGCTGTTGTATACATTTCCTTAGCTTTATACATCTGAGATATCCACTATACAGAGTGACCCATCTTAGGAGTAATGTCTCAGTCCCCTTCACCCATTGTTACGAGGCACTTGCTTTGGCACCTCGTAACGGTTTTGTTTTGTTTTTTGTTTTTTTCTTTTACATTACTTACAAGTAAAGTGTAGTATTATTACTACAAGTGTGAGCTTAGCTCCACTTTACTTAGTAAGGACTCTCCTTTTCTTTCTCTTTTATAGTACTTAAGTATTTACATACTTAAGTGTGAGCATAGCTCCAGGTACTATATTAGACTTATCTTTTTCTCTTTTATCTTTCTTTTATTTATTATAACATTTACTTGCTAAGGACTATTACTATACAATTAGCAAGGACTCCCTTTTCTCGCTCTTATTTACTCTTATTTGTTTCATGTTAGTTTCACGCTTGTGGCTGAGCCACTTATATCACATGGACACACACTTACTGCACTTTACTGCGCATTATCGTTTACTTACTGCGCATTACTGCGTAACTTTACTATAGTTAGATCGCTAGCTTTGTATAAATAGTTGACAGACTGGCGGTCTTAAACCCCAGTCTTGTCAACTTCGCAATCTAGGGATTTCTCCTAAAAAACTGTGCTTGACCTAAACTCGCTATAACCTCACTCTTCTCTGAAGGAACTAAGTCTAAGAACTCTAAATCAATAAAGACATCTTACACTACGTCAAACTGGATCCCCGTATCATTATTGGTGGAATCATCCTCATAACTATATCGTTAATCCCACTCTTCATTGTCATCCAGAATCTCTATTACGTTCATCAAGCCAATATTCAAATCTTGGTTACCAGGAGTAACATTTTAGATCTTCCCTAAGACTGTCCAATAGGCCACTCTTAGCACCCATCACAGTTGTGACCTTGCTGTCTTAGCATGCACCTCACAGTTGCAATATTACTGTGTTGTATTGTGGTTACTACTGTGTGGTCATTGCCATGATTACCATGTCATGTCTGTGTTATATCTCCCTTTCATTGCCCCATCACATCACAATATCACATTTATTGCACTTAACTACTAACTTCTATTACTTTGGTGTCTAGAGAATCTTATGACTCCTACCCCTCAGCAATCATTGTGGTCCTGGATGTAGTCTCTGTTGAATATTCATGCATACTACCATCACTACTTACCACTTTTGTCCAGCTTCACTCCTCACACATACTGATTACATACATACACATACCTCTTACTACACCTACACATACATGCACTTCTATCCTTGGACTACCCACTCCACATTACACTCTATATGATGCACATCACACCACTTCAGGTAGTCCTTGTTCTTCACCTTACACTCTCCACTCCAACTCTATGGAGCTACTGCTATATAAGATGGACACTACTGTACAAATATCCTCAGATGTCTTACATCTAGTCTGAGTGAGTACCTCCCTCATCCTAATCTTTCACTCTCTCACCACTACCCTGCAGCATACTTTTACCACATCACATTGCTACTGCACTTGTGATTCTACACTTACTCCACTGCAGACATGCATCTGCCACCTACCCTGATCATATTGGGGTTCTCATACCTTTTATCACTCATCTATATCATAGTTGCCAGTGTATCCCATTTCCTGTGCATACAGTCTCTGCCATCACAATACCACAGCACATATCAGTGGGACTGCTAAGAGTGGCCTATTGGATGGTCTTAGGGAAGGTTGGCTATAACAATACCCCTGGTAACAAGATGGTGGATCTGTGCTTGATAAGAGTGATATCTGTGCCTGATAATGATGAAGAGTGGGATCAACAAGATAGTGATGAGGATGATGCTGCCAATGACCAAACAAGGATCCAATGTGATGAGTTTAGGATGTCTTAGTGACACTTAGGGTGACTTAGAGATCTTAGGCTTGGTTCTTAGATATGAAGCAAGTTTGTAATGAGCTTAGGTCAAGCACAGTGGAGGAGAATTCCTAGATTGCGAAGTTGACAAGACTGGGGTTTAAGACTGCCAGTCTTTCAACTACTTATACAAAACTGGAGATCTAAAGATAGTACAAGTAGTTAAAGTTCATGGATCAATGATGATTGCACAGCAATCAACAAGATCACATGACTAAAGACACATCCATAGGTATAGTAAGTGGCTCAGCCACTAGCACAAAATGAACTGGAGGTAAACAAAGATAAACAAAGACAAGATAGGATGAGTCCTTGCTAATTGTATAGTAATAGTCCTTAGCAAGTAAATGTTATAATAAATAAAGACAGAAAGATAAAAGGTAAGTCTTTATAGTACTTGGAGCTAAGCTCACACTTAAGTATGTAAATACTTAAGTGCTATAAAGAGGAGAGAAATAAGTCCTTACTAAATAAAGTGGAGCTGAGCTCACACTTGTAGTAATAATACTACACTTTACTAGTAAGTAAGATAAGAAAGAAAAAAGAAAAAAGAAAAAAGAAAACCATTATGAGGTGCCAAAGCAAGTGCCTCATAACAGGTACAGTGATATGTGCTGCAGTATGGTGATGGCAGAAACTACAACCACAGCCACAACAATTGCTGAGGGGTAGGAGTCATAAGATTCTCTAGACACCAAGGTTGTAGAAGTTAGTAGTTTAGTGTGAGTAATGCAACAATGCAACATGACTGGGCAACAATGAGGAAATGTGATGGAAATGTGACACTGTAAGCCCAGCAATGGGAATAATAGATAATGCAATGCAATGCAATGCAATAGAGAACTCAACGCAATGCAATGGAGAACACAACACAATCATAAATGCGACATATGAGGTACACACACTTTCTTGACTGTGGGATTCATGGAGGGAGGAGCAGAGTGTGCTTTTTGCAATCTGACTCAGATGGGAGAGGGGAGACAAACCATGGGCCAGGGGAATCTATTTTTCTGACAGATGATGTGCCATCTAAATACAAGTCTAGCTCCATAACAAAACAAAACAGAGAATTTCTAACATAGGGTCAATCATATGGATTATTGGAAATGAGGTGGAGTCTGGACACAACAAATAAAGTATCATACTGTGACCCTATAGTCTACTTATAGTAAGTACAGTAGGGCATGGTGTTGGAGTTAAGGTCAAATGCCTCACCCTGTACATGTGCTACTACTCTTTGTAACAGAGCTACAATACTTTCATAGCAGAGTTACAACTCTACAGTAGTCATGACAGCTCCACATCATGCTAATAGCACTTCACTTAGACAAGGCCTGGTAGCTCAGTGGTTAGAGCACCCACCTGGAGTAAGGGAGGTCCTGTTAAACTTCAAGATAGAGTGACTTGTGATTAGAACCAATGAGCACTACAAACACCACACTAAGTGGGGGACTAGAGTCCAAGATGAGCAACTGAAGAAAGCAGTTGCGCCACCTGGGAACTCTTTTATAGTACGCATAAATGTGGAGTCTGAACTATAAGAGTGTGTACAGTATATGTGTGGAGTTAGAACCTAAACGCATCAGGACAAAGAAAGATATGATAAGATGTAAATCAAAGACTGGAAATCTCGAGATAAGAAAATAAGGAGAGAGTTGGTGAAGAACCTTTAATAACAACAGGTCCTTGGTTCGAACCCAAGCCAAGTCACTATTTTAGCAATTGTGCTTTCTAACACATGGACCATTACAGTATAGTCAACAAAAGTGTGTAAGTGTGTGTACAGTAGTTTGTATGTATGTACACATAGAACAAAATAGGAAGGTGGAGCTTAGTAAGCTGTAAATGTCAGGCCGCTATTATTTTCCCTATTTTCCCCTTCATTTTTCTCTATTTTCTTACACCTCTATCATCATAGATCTTACAATCGCTCCTGATCTATCAAAGCAATTCCCATGGTTATGCATTCCTTCTCTTCGTCTTTATCGGCCGATAACGCGTATGTCTGCCGATCTTCGATCGGCCTGTTCTATCTTTAGCTATACCTCATTCTCTCACACTCACTGTGCATGCTCACCAATCCCTCTCACACCTGCTGCAGAGTATCACCAATCACTCTCACAGTTGCTGTGGAGCCTCAGTCAGCACTGATGCATCCCTTCTATTATTAGATATGACATCATCACTTTACTTTCTCATTCTCCAGCCCTATACTGTACTGCATGGTCTGTGCATGCTTCAGGGTACTATATATACATAGGAGTCCTAGCAGTTTATTCCCCAGTTCTGATCATCTGGGATATCTGCTAGGTACAGTACCAGTTCTTTCTTCTTTTACTATATACTAATATATCTGGGATATCCGCTAGTCAAAGTGCAATCGACCTATTTGTTGTTTTAGCTCTTTCCTCAGTTGTTTGGCTTCGACATAGCATTGGCCTCACAGTAAACACATCAACAGGACATACTGTGAGCACAGGTATGAGCCAAACAAGAACAAGAGGTAGCAGGTGGTGAGGGTGTAGTAGAAAGTGGTATGCACTAAGGCACAGAGTGGGGAGACATGGTACAACATACTGTATGATGCTGTAGAGCTACAGAAAGTGGGAGGCATAGTATAAGTAGTGTGCACTGAACTGAGTTCAGGCGGTGCGTTAATGTGGGGTTGTATGTGGGGGTGTAGTATGTGCTACACAAACGTGGGTTGTAGTGGTGTAAGTGGGTCTAGAACAGTCTAGAGCGTTCTAGGGCGTGGTAGTGAGTTAAGTAAGTTATGAAATGTGCATCAGTAAGGATGTAAATAAGACGTGTGTAAGTAAGTAGAGCGAAGCTGAACAAGTACCGTGGATATTTCCAACACATACTTACATATCCTTATTCCTTTTTCTCTTTATGGTTTGAGCTCCTCTTTAACTCTATCTTGTTGACGTGGGAATTTGCTCTTCGCCCCAGCACCCACACCCCACACTTTCCTTACATAAGCATGGTCTGTGCACAATACCTTTACATATTTAAGGCATCTGTTAGGGACATTGGTCCTCAGTTGGTTTCTTAACCCCTCTCCATTAGCATGGATGCACTTATCATTCTCTACTATTCTTACTTCTGTGCAATGCTAGTGCTCCTTCTTCTCCTCAGGCTTCTGCCCTCGCTCTACCCACCATCCCCTTTCACTCCTCTTTGAATAGAGTGAGCTGGACTTAGTTGACCACCACACCACACACTGCCGTGTTATCATATCTTCCTCTTACTATGTCTTCTCTTCCTCATCATTGTCTCACATCAGCACTTCTGCATGTGCTGAGGTGAGTATCTCTTCTACTCTCTTAGCTCTCTTCTGACATACCTGCTCTATGCAGCTCTCTCTTTCTTCTGTATACCCACTACCATCTGGTACACATCTTCTCTTGCATTACAGACCTGATCTTTCTCTCTTGTCATGTATGACATCTGGACTATGTCCTCTTCTGGCTTTAACTGCATCTTGGCCTACAAGGCTATCTTTGTCACCAAATAATCTATTTACCATTTGTGGTACTTGTCAATTTTACCTATTATATGATGCTGATCACAGTTATCCATATTAGTGTATGTTTTAGTCTCTTGCAGATCTCGCTGCTCATTCTTTCCCTTTTTTGGGATCTATCTCTTGTTTTTACAGTTGAGCTCCCTTTAAACTTTATTGTAGGAGAGCTGTATAAACTTTTTGTTTTTCATCCACATACCTCAGCACTTCTTTCTACTGCTGAGCATCTCCTCTCTATTCTTGTGTACCTTCACTTGTACACCTCATTGTCTATCTCATCAGATGTGGTCCCATGGCCCACTGCTCTGTTTCCTCAAGGGAATATCCCTTATTGTCGCCACTATCTCCTTTTGCTGCAATGCATATCTTTTCTGTGCTGTGCTATATTTGTCATTTGCCGCCCTGCCCAGTTTTCCACAGTACTGCCCATCTTTCAACAAGAGGAGCCAAAATAAGTAAATAGTGTGTCCAGCATCATAAGGTAATGAAAAAACCAACAGTAGCCAGCGGCAGATCAGATAAGATCAGAAGGGCCATGAAAGACATACACAGTATGTAAGTGTGACCAGCATCCTGAGATAGAGAAAAATCAACATCTTGTTCTTCCATCAGCAGTGCCAAACATCTTGCACCATATCAATGGCCTCTTATTCATATTCTTCATGCTGGCAGCCTTTGAGTCTTATCAGCTTTAGCTGTGGCAACACTAGTGTGAGAGTGATGATTATCTGATTACACTGTTCACTTACTCTTATCACCTGTGCCCCATACATTTCTTTGTCAGCCAGTCTGTGTGCACTCATCACATGTATTTAAGGGTCTCTTGCAGCATTCTGTAATATTAAGAAGTGGACATCTACTCTTTCTTCTCATCTGAGTCTGTCTTATCCTGTCCCTACTCATTTATCTCTGCCACTCTTCAGCTGTCCCCTCATGGAAACTGTCTTATATATCATGCTAGTAGGCTATAGCCTCACTCTTTTCATTCTTGTAGCCAGCTATATAGTGTACATGCCATCATCTTCCAACTCTGCCCCCATCTAGGCAGGTCATCTGTTGCCCTTCACTGCATGTGCTGCATGCTGCATTCTTCAGAGAGCACAAGGGTCAGGGGCATAAGAGCACAGGGCATAACTGAAGGAGAGGGAGAGAGGGAGAGAGGAGATTTTTGCAATAACAAGGTTATATAAACAGGTGTTCTTCTGCACAAGAAACACAAAAAAAGCATCATAACAACAAGGACAAAAGACACTCAGTCTTGAAAACAACATGAGAACTGAGGGGGAAAAAAGATGAGCTATTGTAGGTTGGCTAAATAAACTACCTGTGGCTTAGAACTGTATAGTAGTGGAGTGATCGAAAAAGCAGCTGTAATCACATGTTTTCTGCAGAGAGGAGACGAAAGTTTGTGCACACATTGGCTTTTGCTGAGTTGCCTAAAAGGAAGTAGTAAATCGTGCATGTGCCAGTTTGCAATTCCAACAGAGATGGCATAGCTAAGGGACAGCTGTAGTTGGCAATGGAACAGCCAAAGCCACACCCCCACACTACATAGCCTGTCATTAACTGGTGGCTAGCCAATCCATGGCTAATGTTGAGACAGCAGTGGGCAGTAAGCCAGTGGTGTGTAAGCAACAGGTGTACCATGGACCATGACCAGACCATAGCTAAGTCATGCCAAGGATAGAGCATGGCAATGTGTGTACAAAACTAGGTTATAGCAAGTAGATAATAAAACTACACAAAAATGTAGTATAAGTACAGTATATGAGTGCAAAAACTGTGGGGAGCACATGTACACATTTTTCAGTGATAACCAGTGTCATAGATCACAACCAGACGATGACCAAACCACAGCCAGCCATGCCATGCCATGCAAACCACAACCAGACCATGGTCATTTCACAATATACATACAAAAGCTAAATTTAATAATAGTAGAACTACCCAAAAACATACATACAGGCAGTATGACTAAGGTGCAAGAGCACAAAAACTGTGGGAGCGTTTCTTGACAATAAAGACCGTCATACAATACCGATAGGTATTGGGTCTTAGAGTACAAACTCGTAGCCGCCTCCCCCGCCAAAAAAGAAGATTTGATTTCCAATTTCCGCCATCCTAATTTTCGGTGGTGTTTGATCCTCGGCATTGCAATCTCTTATCTTCAGCGGTCGTGCTTATCTTTACAACTGCTCGGACCTTTTCCAGTGGCTCAGCGAGAAGGGAACAGTAATTCCTGCGCCAACAAGCATTTGAGCTAGCTCTAGTAAGTGTAAGGCACGTCCAGGATGCGTCATTCGGCCTTCCGCCGTAGTATCGTATGTCAGCTATGTCAGCTATAGACGTGTTAATGTGTTATCGGGATCTGAGAATGTCACTCATGTACTGATGACGGTCAAAGTCATTCTTCATGCCTCAATGATGTCTCATCAAGAACGTCGATATCAAGGATTCTGCGCCCGAATTTGTCCCAGATTAGCTTACTGTAAGCATGTGTACATATTGGCGGCCCTTTTGAGAGCAGGATCTGGGCATTCAATACCCGTACAGAGCTGGGGTTTGCTAACTTGGTTACGCTTCGAACAATAAACACACACACATATATATATAACAAAGAGGACTATTTGGTGTCTTATATAGAACGCTCACGGATATTTCATAGCACGAGTTCACCTCTTATCCCGTCCCGTGTTCACCCTGGTCCCACGATAGAACGCCCATACTATAAAATGGTTGCTCCTATCAGTTGGATGGGACTTCGGTAGCTTTTGAAGGTCTTGTTTATCATGCATCATGATCCATTAGCAGCCATGGAAGCAGACCAACCCAACCCCATACCCTCTCTGGCATATCGAAGTCCTCTTTCTTCTATGTTCCAGAACAAGGTCTCCAAGATCTCGCACAAGCTCACCACGTATCATGGCTGGTTTGGAGACTATGATTACGCCTGGCTGTGCTTGCCTACCTTGCCGCATTTCTTGCGTTCGGGGTCAAAGGTCGAACGGCAACCTTCCCTGTTTTACCCCCTCGAAGCTGACCTACCGCTCGTTCTGGCAATGAGCTGTGGGTTGCAGCACGCTCTTGCGATGCTTGCCGGACTTATCGCGCCGCCCATAATCTTTGCGAGCTTATTGAATCTGGATTCGGAAACGTCTTCATATATGATTTCCGCATCTCTGATTGGGTCCGGTGAGTTCCCGGCCGTAGAACTGGGCGGACGGCAGGACTAACCTGTACCCCAAAGGGATTCTTAGTCTTGTACAGATGTCCAGGATCAAGCTATTCAAGGAGTACTATCTTGGAACAGGGCTTCTTTCTGTAGTAGGAACAAGTTTCTCAACACTCAGTACGGCTTCTGCGGTCAGTGTTTCCCTCAATATAGTAGGGGAGTCTAGTATTTTACAATCTATGTCGTCCAGATCTTCAACGCAATGTACGCCGACGGAACTTGCAAGTCTATCACTGAAGCGGATGGAACAATAACAAGACTAGCATGCCCCGACGCATATGGAAAGGTTCTCGGTAAGTCAGCAGGACGGTGGTAGAATGAGCGAAGTATGAGATACCATCTACGCCATATTGCAGGGACATCTATGGTGGCGTCCTTCCTTGAGATGCTCATGGCGTTTGTACCTCCACGTATCTTGCAACGGATGTTTCCTCCTGTGGTTACAGGTGTGCCGCTATCTCTTATTTCTCTCTGTCTAACCTAACAGACCAGTACAGGGTCCTTCGTCCTCATGATCGGCGCAACCCTCATTGGCAGCTCTGGCGTTGCAAATTGGGGAGGGGGTGGAAATGCTTGTCTCAGCAGGCCCTCATCTGGATTCTTTGCATTGTGCCCTAACATCGCCGCGCCAAAGCCTCTCCCGTATGACCGCTTATACTCATGGTCGCCTGCTTATACTCACATGTACTGCTCAAACGAAGGTGGGGCTCGCCGGAGTTCATCGGGCTTGGTTTCTTGTCTTTCATCACGATTATCCTTATCGAAATGTTCGGGTCTCCGTTCATGAAGAACATATCCATCATTGTCGGCCTGGCAGTGGGCTGTATCGTCTCGGGCGCGGCGGGATATATTGATAGCAGCAGTATCAAGTCCGCTCCTGCTATCACGTTCTTGTGGTTCGTTTACTCTGTTTCTGGCATTTATAATTTGCCTATGTTACTTTGTAAAGGGTGCATACATTCAAGATCAGTGTATACCCTCCTGCGATCTTACCAATGCTTGCTGTGTATGGTGAGTAGTCTTTTCACACTCTTCTATAGTACTTGTTCATTGCGTTATAGTGTCTTTGGCCATGGAAGCTATCGGTGACATAACGGCCTCGGCTGAGGTATCAAAAGTAGCAGTGGAAGGCGAGGAGTTTGAGTCTAGGATCCAAGGTGGTCTTCTTGTACGTATTCTAAACCTCATCACTATAAAGTTCGGGCTGATAAATTCGGTGGTCCTTAGAGTGACGGAATTGGTGGTTTCTTCTCAGCTCTGTTTACTGTCACGCCTCTGTCGATATTTGCACAGGTGAGAAAGTGTTTTTGAGTGTGTTTTCAATAAATAACAAGTCATCCTGTAGAACAATGGTGTGATAGCGATCACGCGCTGCGCTAACCGCGACGCGGGGCAGTGGTGTTGTGTATTCCTCCTTATCTTCGGCATTCTTGGCAAGATATCTGGTGTCTTCCTTGCTAGTGAGCTAGATCAGTTATGTTGCATTGCTGAGTATCCAGCTGACGCCGTTCAGTCCCGAATCCCGTACTTGGAGGCGTCACCACTTTCCTCTTCGCATCTGTGGCTGTCTCAGGCGTGCGCGTCCTAGCGTATACTCGCTTCACCCGTCGCGACCGCTTCATCCTTGCAGGCGCACTCTCGTTCGGGATTGGCGACCTACTTCAGCCACAGGTCTTTACACACCTCTTCGATCATGTCAACGTCAACGCGAACACAGGGCTGCAAGGGTTTCTGAACTCCATCACCATTGTGCTCAGCACTCCATGTACGTGTTTCTCCACTCGTCCAACTCGTTCTGGCTCAAACCGAATCGACTCACGCACCGTGAATCTAGTCCTTATCGCAGGAATTGTGGCACTTGTTCTCAACCTCATGTTACCGCAAGAGGAGACGCTTGAAGAATAGACTAACTTCATCTCGACGAACAGCAGAAAAGCACAGGACTGGACGCTCATGAGGCATGATATCATACTTTCTTTCTAGCGTTTCCGCGGACTATCTTATTTCGCTGTAAACTATGAATACCTTGCAAGCTCTCGTTTCTACGTTCAGCGACCGTCATTACTAACCCAAGCAAAGATCGAGGAGACTTAAGCTTAAGTGGTGTGCAGTAAGATTTGCGGATAATAATTGTGCAAATGCGATGTATGAAGCTATAAGCAATGAGTATGTGGTGCTAGTCTTGTAATATCCCAGTCACCGCATCTCAGGTGGCGGTATCCATTCTGGAATGTTTCCCCACTCGAAACTACTTGCCTCAAAGGCCTCTTTGACGGGTTTGGGGAGCAGCTGCACGTATCCAGGCGGAAGGTACTGGTCGTATGGGTCCAGCTTAGACTTCGCAGTAACCTTGGCGTTCGTGAAATTTGGAGCACTGGACTTGCTCTCCGATTTTGGAACAGAGATCGGTGCCGCAGGTGGAGCAGTAGATGCAAATGCAGATGTAGGCTGTGACGGCGATGGCGCGCTAAACACGGAGGCAACAGGGCCGGCACCTGGCTTCCCGAACGCAGCGACCACCTGCTGGCTCTGGGGGTTGCCAAACGCCGATGTGGGGGCTGCTGCAAGCTGCCCGGATGCAGAAGTTTGCTGTGGCTGCGGCTGCTGCCTAGGAGTACCAATGGCACTGGGTTGGTCAAACACAGTGCCGCCTGTCGTCGAGAGTTGACTTGCTGCACCACTGAAAACACCACCACCCCCACCGACCCCATTGAATGCTGGTTGGCCGAACACAGAGCCACCGGTAGTATTGGTGGTATTGGTGTTTGAGGCCGCGGCTGCGAAAGCAGAGGGCTGGTTTCCCGCAAAGGCCGCGAAACCGGTGCTGGAAGATGCAGGATTACCGCCGAATGCATCTGTCCCTCCGCCGCCGCCGAACGTTGCTGGTTTCAGAACTGATGGTTGGCTAAACGCAGATGTGGGCTGCTGTGGCGGTTGACCGAATGCTGAGGTACTTGATTGTTGTTGGGGCTGGCCGAAAGCGGGAATGGTTTGTTGCGCAGGCTGACCGAAAGCAGAAGTCGAAGGCTGACCAAAGGCAGACGTAGGTGGTGATTGAGCACGCTGTCCGAATGCAAACGCCGTAGGTTGTTGTGGTTGTCCAAATGCAGATATGGGCTGCTGGGCGGAGTGCCCGAATGCCGACGTGGACTGCTGAGCGGGTTGTCCAAATGCAGAGGTCATCTGGACTCCGAACCCTGTTTGGCCAAAGGCAGGTTGTCCGAAGGCAGACGTCCTGCTTGGATTGGCGAGGGCGCCGAACGCTGAAGGCCTTCCGAAGGTCGAGCCGCCGCCGCTTCCAAAGGTTGAGCTGCCAACTGCAGATGTGGCTAGGATAGGCTGTGTGCCGCCGCATGTAGACTGTTTCCTTGCCGTGTCGAACGCTTCATTGATGTTGTTGCGGACGTTGCTGAAGATTTGTTCTGCATGAGCCATCTTGTCCTGCTCGTATTTTAACTGCAGACGCGGGTCAGAAACAGACGAGAATAGAATAATGGCCCTGTGGCCGTACATAGTCATTTATTGTGCCTAGATGCATCGCCACGGCTGCGCTTAGCCGGAGCTCCTCAAAAGATTCGTCGAGAGGAGGCAGAAGATTGGGTTCATGCTTCGCTGGTCCATAATTTGAAAGTGGCCAGAAAGGCTTGTCAGCTGCTGGATCAAAGTCTTTTGCCATGGTCTCCAAGCTGACAAGATTGCTACCTTAGAGTCCTACCCAACACAACTTAGTGCAGAACAAACCTGAAAGGAATGGTCTTTGGGGCGGCTGGCGTGACCCATGACGTGTCTATGAGATGATACTACATATAAGTAAGTAAGAGATGGTGTGAAAGATGCGCACTGCCAAAGGTGGGCTGTCTGTCTTGACCTTGCGGATGTTCATTCCTGCAGCCGCTGCCAAACTTGCATTGACCACGCAAGAAGTATTGGCAGATGGCCTGCGCAGATAAGGTTTCAGAAATCCAACATAGCTTGCAGTGGCGCAGGGTCATACCATGATGGCAAAAGAGCAAACAAGGAGTAGTAGGTGCTTGCGGGGCTGTGGCACGCTTAGTACACTGATTGAGCATTAAAGTATTTCGTGTTATTGTTGTGTATGTAATCGCTGCGTATTTTAAAATTGCATTTCTCAACACAGGACAGGTAGGTATGCGATTATGAGACACAACGAATGACTGCATGACCATGATCCAGATTTGAGAACGAGATCCAGGTCGCTCGATCCGACCAGCGATCTCCACTTTCGCTTGACGTCAAACGTGTTACACGGCTTAGGCTAAGGCGTACGTCCCAAAAGCCCTGCGCAATGGAGCGCCTCCCAGAGCCGACAAGGACAAAGCTACGCTCTGCACAGATCCTGATTGCTCTCCCTCAGGTCGTCTCTGAGCTCGTGCAGAACTCGTTGGATGCCGGTGCTCGTCAGGTTGATGTTGGGGTGGACTGCGAAGCCTGGGAGTGCTGGGTGAAGGACAACGGCACTGGTATAAGTAGGGAAGGCTTGAAAGTGCTTGCTCAAGCCTCGGAGGCCGGAAGATACAGTAAGTTGCATACAAAGCTGATGCATGTATCCGAAGTGGTCTAAAGCACTGCTCAGATACGTCAAAAACCTATGCACCTGCATCTCTTACTCCTACGTCCACATTCGGATTTCGTGGCGAAGCTCTGGCCTCTGCTGCTGATATCTCATGCCTTGAAATAGCCTCACGGATATCCAGCTCCAGAGAGAGCTGGTCTATCATTGTCAAGGTCAGTTCTTTGCGAATCTCTGCTATCAACATGACCTCAAATGTCTCTGCAGAACGGAAAATGCTTGTACTCAGGCTCGTCCATTCGTTGGCGTCGAGAAACCCCTGGGACTGTTGTTTGCCTCCGTGATCTCTTCTACAATGTTTGTATTGCAACTGAAAACTTCCCCCATTGCTGACTCTTCCCAACTAGCTTCCTGTCAGAAGGCTGTCTCATCTGTCTACATCGAAGACGGTAGAATCAATTCGCAAAGTGGTAGAAGCTTTAGCCCTCGTATTCCCTGAAGTCTCGTTTTCTCTAGAGGATGTTCGTAAATCTAGAGAAGTTGGTTACGATAAAGGAAGGATAATGACCATACCCAAGGCTTGTGCTCTTCAAACGTGATATCATGCTTGTGCTCACATTGGTATGATTCAGGCTCCTTCGGTACTCGCGACGTTTCGTCATATATATGGTCGAGCTCTAGTACATGTACGTGATCGCGAGATTTTGAAGACAAATGCTGAGGTACATTTTCAGCACGTTGACGAGGTTGAAATGACTGCCGGAGATCTGCGTTTGCAAGGATTCATCAGCCATGATAGTGCTCACACCAAGGCCAGTCAACTGTCAGATACTTTCTGGACCTTACCTGACCTTTTCTCAGACCCACCAATATCTATGTATGCCCGTGACAATCATGATTGCCGGTCCGGGACCTGATTAAGATTACTCAATTCCAGACGTTAATCGTCATCCCCTGGCGTCATGCCATTTACATCGTTTAATTGAGATCAGATTCGCTAATAGCTCTTTCGGGTCATCTGTAAGTTCTCTTCAGTGTATTGAACTTGGGGCTAAGCTGCAACGCACAGGCATTTGATGAGATTGGAGACTTAAAGCCATCTCAGCCAGGTAATTAGTTTGACTTTGTTGTTTAACAGACATTCTCAAAAACCAAATAGCTATGCGTCGGTCCCCACGTAAGACCAAGCGACAACCGGTTTACGTCCTTGATCTTGCTGTACCTCCTCGTGAAGTGGACAATTGTCTGGATCCCACGAAAGCTACCATCCAATTCAGTGTACGTCATTTCTGTCCGCGATCCAATGCGCATATACCCACCATGATTCAGAACAATAATGCAGTCGCCTCATTTCTTGATTCTGCTATTAATCAATTCCTTGTCCGCCACGGTTTCAAGCAGAACTGCCAGAGTAATGAGCAGGATTGGCCATCACCTCTCAAGAAACGCAGATTGAATACTGTGAACCCCCCGACAAACCGACATGGATCATCCTCCATATCAAGTGAACTCCTGCGAGATATGAACATAGACTGTCATCAAAGCATAGACCGACCAGCTTCTGCACCCCCACTATATATTCGCGAAGTACGTCCATAACGACTGGTTACTTCAGCTCAGGTCCCAAGTCTTTAAATATTGCAGGATGGAAACGAGGACGGCAATATGGACGAAAACATAGTCTGGACAGATCCCAATACTGGTGTCACATTCGCCATCGACCCTCGTACTGGTAACTCGGCTGAACTCGCGGTGGTGACGTCAACATTCGCGAAGGCGCACGGATACTCCAGCGAGAACCCGGGTCAACTCTCAGGACGAAGGACACTGATTGACAAACACTGGCTCAGGGCTTCCCAAGTTTCGGCGCAAAACTTGGACGACAACAACACCCCGCAATGGATTCTCGACGCTCTCAAGGTACTGTAAAATATGCTGTTAGAGCTTGGAGATTTCGAGTTCATAATTCCCTTATAGACAAACGATGTATACAGTCAGAGTGAACCTCCAGTACCATCGATTCCTACATATGAAACATGTCAGTCACATCAGTCATCGCTCCATGGCCCAGGAAAAAGTCGCTTCTTCAACACGTATGTATCACCTTATGAAACACGTGTTACTGGCAGATTCTGCAGAGGCGATCTATGCCGCACGCGAACCATCAGCCAGCTCGATCGGAAGTTCATTGTCTGCACCATCGATGCATTAGATAACCGGGATGACGACGGGATTGGCCGTCGTGACAGCCATCCCGCACTTTCGAACGCTGACCATAAGGATTGCACACTTATTTTGATCGATCAGCATGCTGCCTCGGAACGTGTCCGGGTCGAGCGCTTTTTAAGGGATATTTGTATAGGCTTTCTACAGGTAGACGGGATATGCCGTGTGGAACTCGCGCCCCCCAAGCCTGTCCTTCTGACACTAAGAGAGGTGGGGATCTTAGAGACAAAGAAATCTGCGAAGGTGATTCTGGCGAGGTGGGGATTCCGCTTTGTGTCTAATCCAGTAAAGCACGATGGGAGAAAGCATGAGAACAGCGAAGAAGACAGAAACGCGATGTATGAACAGGTCTTGGTGAATAGCGTCCCGGAAGTGGTCAGCGAAAAGGCGAGCATTTCTATGCATCGATACTTTTATAGCCTACTCAGCATATTTTCGACGACACAGCTACTTTCTGGAGACGACCTGCGAGAGCTGCTGAAAGGCTTTCTTGCCAGCTTAGAAACGGACGAAATGGGAGCGCCCCCAACTCCAATGGGAGAGGCAGACGACGAGTCTGATCCATTCTGGTGGCAAACGGCGCTTCGATGGTGTCCGCGGGAGCTAATTGACTTGATCAATTCTAGAGCATGCAGAGGTCCGTCGATAATCTATCTTTCGGTACAGCTTACGGTGGTTGACACGATTGCTCGGTATGACAGGCGCCATCATGTTCAACGACGCTCTCTCGACGGACCAGTGCGCTCGCCTTATTCTTCAACTGGCGGAAACCGCATTTCCTTTCCAATGTGCACACGGAAGGTACGAGGTCTTTGTGTATTCATAGTTGACATCGCTCAGGGGGTCGTGGTCTGCAGGCCATCCTTTGTTCCACTCGCGAACCTGGCTTCTCACAAAGACACAGGACGACTTAGACGTGCGAAGAAGATCAGCTGGGAGAATTTCCAGTCTCGGTCCACATAAATGGTGCCCATCTATTAGCATAGCAGCGCTGTTGTACAGAACGTTATAGAGTTACAGTGTCATTTAGCGGATAAATTGTTGAAAACGAAAGTGACAAGCAGGAGAGACAGCAAACAAGGCAGGAAAGGGAGCAGAGAAGAAGGGGTGGTGAGCAATAGCAACAGAAGGAATTGGGATGTTATGTCCAGTGTTACATTAGTATGACTGTACCATGTTGCCTTGCAACTGACAACTGTACATATTCTCTTCGTAACAATTCCAAGTCGTGTCAGGGCGTGGTCGGTACATACGAGTAACACGATTGCCGACAACTCTTCATGGAACTACTCCTTTGCAATTAATTAATTGTTGACAAGGAGAGCAAAAAACGTCACCTGAGCGATTCGAACACTCGCGGGCATAGCCCAACCGCTAGCGCCACAAGGTAGCAGGCGATCCCGTTAACCACTCCGGCAAAGTGACGACGTTGTTGCATCAAGATAAACATGTTTTATGGGTAGTGATGCCGTTCTTAATAGACGTCCATGGTCCATCCAATTCCGCGTCGCGCGACTGCCACCTCATGATTCAAAGCCCCATCTAAGAGCACAAATCTTGTGTTCCATTTCTTTCAGGAATACATGCTGTGCCACTCATACATATATGCGGTCAAACCCTCACTGTTTTCTCAGAGATTTTGGCCTAAGGCAATGAGACTACGACTTTATTGCTGGCTGGCTCTACCCCACCTGCACTCCCTTTCCATTGATGGTGGCCAATGCATGCCTAGGTTCAACATCGAGACGGACATGCGGGTTTCGTGGATTCTGCATATGCGTGCGCCACTATTGGTCGTCTCAGACTCATCTGGCCCTACCTGTGCATTGTCAGGCTCAGCTCTCGCCCTCTGTGGGCACCGATCTCGTCCATCGACCCCCATCACAACGGCCAGTGCGCACGCAGGCGACCCAAAGCAAGCCCGTTTGTGTTCTCTGTGTGTTGGCCCGATGCTGCTTGCCCGGCCCTGCTCTCACCCTCACCATCTGCCTACCTCAACCCTCACTCGCGGCGGCGGCTTACCTGCATGCAACAGCAAAATGAACACGGTCTCTACTCGTTTCGTATGTCGTGCGTGCACGTAGGCCGTCGCTAATTTCCCGGCCCAGTCTCCGCCCTTTGCAACTGCCACCTACTTGGACCCTCAAGCATTAGAGCGTCGCTTGCCAGCGGCGTGCGCGCCAGCGATACGATACGAGCTCGTTTCGTGCATTTTGCGTGCGTTGTCGGCCTCGCCGCTCGTTCGGACTTCCTTCGCTCTCAGCCTCACCCTCTGTGGACACCGCTGGCCCTCAAACTTCTCAATACCAGCCCACAATGGTGTACATGCCAGCAGCCAGCACACACCTGCACTGCGTGAGATCATTGAAGGAGGTTGCTTGGAAAGAGTATGGCAGACTGTAGAATGAAGAGAATAATATACTACAGGGAAATAATGAGAAAAACATATAACATGAATGGTGTAGAGAGTAAGTACTGATCTCAGTCTCTTTGTAGAAGACTGAGGGGAAAGAAAACTGTGCAAAGAATTTTTTTCTAGAAGTAGGGTCTGTCTGTACCATCCCTGAGTCTTGCAAGAGGTCTGTTTGGTGCATCATGCTATTTATGCCATCATGTCATCATGCCATCACTGTCACACATCACTGTAATCTCCAGCAGAAATGAGCATCATGATGCTCATTTCCTTCATTTTTACTTGTTGCTGCCATCATCCTTCCTCATATACCACTCACTACCTCAGGCTGTTGCCCTTCACAGACCCACTCTGTTACAAGGCACTTGCTTTGGCACCTCATAACACATTTTCATTTTCATTTTCATTTTTCTTTCTTTTATCTTACTTACTATAAGTGTAGTATTAACTACAGTTGTTGAGCTTAGCTCCTACTTATAGTAAGGACTCAATCTCTTTCCCTTTATAGTACTACAGTATTTATATACTGAGTTGTGAGTTTTACTCTGAGTACTATAAAGCTTCTTTATCTTTTATTCTTTTCTTTATTTATTATAACATTCACATGCTAAGGACTATTACTATACAATTAGCAAGGACTCAACTCTTATCTCTCATTCATTTCATGCTTGTGGCTACACTTACTATGGACACATCTCAGGTCACATGATTCCATTGATTGCTGCACAATCACCATTGATCTGTAAACCTTATTTACAGTTACTATTCTTAGCACTCCAGTTTTGTATAAGTAGTTGAAAGACTGGTGGTCTTAAACCCAGTCTTGTCAACTTTGCAATCTAGGGATTCTCCTATACTGTGCTTGACCTAAGCTTGCTACAACCTTGCTTCACTCATTAAGAACTAAGTCTAAGATCTCTAAGTCACTCAAAGTGTTGCTAAGACATCCTAAACTTGTCACTCTGGATCCTCATTTAGTCATTGGTGGTATCATCCTCATCACTATCTCATTGATCCCTCTCTTCATTGCCATCAGGAATGATTACTATGCTTACCAAGCACATACCAATTACCATGTTACCAGGGGTATAGTTATTGCAAACTTTCCTGAAGACCATCCAATAGGCCACTCTTAGCACACTCATAATGCATACTGTACTAGCATCCATTCTTCAGGATCTCTATGCATTATGAGCATGATGAGTGTATAGCAGTAGGTGAGTAACAGTAACATAGGTCACCTGTAATGGGCATAGTTAGGCACAAGGAGTTTGGCAACAAGGAATGCCTGATACTGGTGTTGGTTTGGAATTAGTGTGTGCATGAACAGCATATAATATATGCATGAATTGAGACTCATGGGTGTTGGATTCTATCTAGCTTTTACACTGCTGAGCAGTTCCTTTACTATATTATTTCTCTATTTTACATTCTTATCATCTTATCTATCTCATATACATCTTATCTTCACATCATATTATCTCATCTGACTGTGCTTTTGGCTCTGCTCTTATGTCTATCTTACATCTCTCTGGTCATGCTCTTCCTCTACTGCTTTAGGCAGCATCTTTGTCTTATTCTTTGGAGCTGAGCTATGACTCAAAACATTTGTCTCTATATCTTTTTCCCTTGTCATCTTTCTCTTCTCCCTAGTCTTGTACCAATGTCTGGTACCACTTTTTCTTGCTTTCTGGCTGTGCTCTCTTGTCTCTTCTTTGGCTACATCTGTCCTCTCCTCCCAATGCAACTCATCCTGTTCTCTCTCCTTATCATCATCTGCCCACAGCTGTTCTATCAATGGGTTCTCTGCAACCATAAATAAATTTCACAAGTCATTAGCAGAACTATGAGAAGAAATACAGACAATGAGTCAGGCAGGGATATAAGTTATTGCATAAGTTACTGATAAGATAGTGTGTAGTCAAATTCTATGAAGGAGACACTGTTGATTTTCTTTATCTCTACAGGACACTGTACATACCTTACTTACATATTGTGTACATCCTATCTCATCTCATCTATCCTTTTTTGGTCTACTGGCTACTTACTGTACCAGTAGGCATTCACATGGGTTTATTTACTTGGCCCACTTCATTCCCCTTCTGAGAAATTCTTTGATCTTCATAGTCAGGACTGCTCTTTAACCTTGTCATCATCCTACTATGTCTTTTCTCCTCTTTTGCCCCCAAACCTCAGCATGTCTTTCTCCTGGGGCTACATCCTATGGACTGTCTTCTGTATATGTGCCTTGGAGGCATATATCTATCATATGATTCACATTGACTATGGAATTTATCAGTTTATGGGCCCTGGGGGTGAAATTGCATTCTACCAGGCTTCCATCTGTTGACATATCTCCAAGTGCATCATTTGTTGAAGATGAAGGTCAAATACCTGATCATGTGCTTATGAGCTAAACTCCCCTGTCTATCTCTTGGCTCAAAGTAGCCAACTCTCTACACAGGAACTAGCCATAGTACAGCTTCACATCATGTTAATAGCACTTCACTTAACTAGGACCTGGTAGCTCAGTGGTTAGAGCACCCACCCAGAACAAGGGAGATCCTTGGTTCAAACCCAAGCCAAGTCACTATTTTTCATCTTATTGGCAATTGCACACTTCAACATCTTTATCTTCCTCATCATTATCCAAATCCCATCTCTTGTCCAGTATGCCTCAGCAAAAGGTCCAAACTCGATGTACCAAAACTTGAAGGAAGCTCAAACTACAAAATGTGGGCATATATAACCCAAGTAGCACTAACTATAGCTAGAGTATGGGGTACCATCACCTCCTCCAAACCAGAGAAACAAATTTCAAAAACAGAATACCCAGCCAAAGGAGGAAGGGCAGCACACACAGTCACAACCATCATGAATCAAACATAAATGGATGAATGGGAACAAAATGACAACATCACAGGATCTTACATCATCTATTGTGCTGGTGATGCAGCAGCTCACCTCATTCATGCAGGAATGCAAACCTCATGGTGCATGTGGGAGATCTTGAAGGAAGAATTCAGTGAAGTAGGTGCAGTTTCTGCTTTTGTCAGCCTGCATGACATCTACCAGTTCAACTTGAAGATGGATGAAGCTCTTGCACCTCAGATAAGCAAGTTGGAGGTCACTCATGCACAGCTCAAGGACTCTGGCATCTTCATTGAGGACAAGCAATGAGCAATGAGCACTGTTAAACTTCAAGATAATGTGACTTGTGGATTAAGTAATGGGCACTACAAACACCACACTAAGTGGGGGACTAGAGTCTGAGATGAGCAACTAAAGAAAGGATCTGCACCACTGGGAACTATTTTATAGTATGCATAACTATGGAGTATGAACTATAACTATGTGTACCATATATGTGCAGAGTTAGAACTTAAACACATGAGCACAAATGGAGATATAAGTAAAT
Organism: Albatrellus ellisii; assembly: GCA_003314395.1. Lineage (NCBI taxonomy): Eukaryota > Fungi > Basidiomycota > Agaricomycetes > Russulales > Albatrellaceae > Albatrellus > Albatrellus ellisii. The sequence goes on from QLPN01000826.1 coordinate 46,049, forward strand.
GTAACACAATGTCTGGAAATGCTGAAATGGAGAATTAAGAAGAGAGTTGGTGAAGAACCTTATATAACAACACACACATCTGATTCTTTTGGACTTTGAGATTCATGGGGACAGATAGTGTCATCCTGTTGAGCATTTACTATACTTGGTACTGTGACACACATGTAGCCACTATGACACTGGTCTGTACTCCTTCTCATGTAGTACTTATATGGCTCAAGTCTGCTTCGACACAATAAGACATCTTTGTCTTCTCTTTTCACACATGACATGTGCTCAACACATCCATCCTCAGTTCAACTTCATCTTTGCTTCTCCCCTCTTCTATCATCAAATCTCACATCCTCAATGAAGAAGCCAGACTTGCAAGTAACTCCAGTCTGTCAGTGCTGCATGTGCAAACATCAATGTGCAAATGTGAGTGTGGCAAGTACAAGGGTATGCATTGCAGTGGCACCTCACACAGCATCAACTACTGCTGGAAACTATACCCCAAGATGGAGCACAAGAAGGGTGGAGGTGCTGGGGGAGGATCTGAAAAGGCTGCTGCTGCCATTACTGATATGTCTGTGGAAAACTAGGTGGGGCAGTGAATGACAAGTATAACACAGCATAGAACAAATATGCATTGTTGGAAAGATAAGCACTGGTGACAATAAGGGCTATTCCCTTGAGGAGACTGAGCAGTAGGCCAAGGAGCCACATCTGATGAGAAAGATGATGAGGTGTACAAGAGAAGGTGCACAGAATAGAGGAGATGCTCAGCAGTAGAAAGAGGTGCTGAGGTATGTGGACAAAAAACAAGAAGTTTATACAGTTCACCCACAATAAAGTTTTAAAGGGAGCTCAACTGTAAAACTAAGAGATAGATCCCAAAAAGGGGAAAGAACAAGTAACGAGATCTGCAAGGGACTAAAACATATACTAATATGGATAAGTGTGATCAGCATCATATAATAGCTAAAATTGACAATGTCATCTTCCCCTGTCACATCATCTTCCACTCCTACTGCTACTGTAAACTTGATGCATCACTCCTGTATCATCTTCATCTGCTGTTGAGGAATCAATCTCTGTTTGCTAGTACCTCACATGTGACTCATCTTGGATGCTGGATTCTGAATGTTCCAATCACATATCACCCTTTTGTGCTGATTTCTGTTATGAGGCACTTGCTTTGGCACCTCATAACATGTTTTTCTTTATTCTTTTTCTTTTTTATCTTTTCTTACTTACTAGTAAAGTGTAGTATTATTACTACAAGTGTGAGCTTAGCTCCACTTTACTTAGTAAGGACTCACATTTCTTTTTCTCTTTGATAGTACTTAAGTATTTACATACTTAAGTGTGAGCTTAGCTCCAGGTACTATATTAGACTTATCTTTTCCTTTTTATCTTTATTTATTTATTATAACATTTACTTGCTAAGGACTATTACTGAATGTTTAGCAAGGACTTATCATATCTCATCTCTTGTTTATCTCTCATTTCACTTGCACTTGTGGCTACTTACTTGTAGTTTACTACAGATGTGACTTGATCACATGATCTTGTTGATTGCTGTGCAACCACCATTGATCTGTGAACTTTAACTACTTGGACTATTTTTAGGGCATCTCATTTTGTATAAGTAGTTGAAAGCCTGGTGGTCTTAAACCCCAGTCATATCAACTTCACAATCTAGTGATTCTCCTACACTGTGCTTGATCTAAGCTCACCTTCATCTTGCTTCATAAACTCTAAGAACTAAGTCTAAGATCTCTAAGTCACTAAGCATTGCTAAGACATCCTATACTTGTCACTCTGGATCCTCATATAGTCATCAGGGCTATCATCCTTATCACTATCTCCTTGATCCCACTCTTCATCATCATCAGGAATGTTCACATTGCTTACTACAACCATCTCATAACCAGGAGCACCCTAACAGAACCCTAAGACTGTTGATATGTGCTGTGGTATGGTGATAGCAAAATCTACAATCATAATTACAACAAATGCTGAAGGGTGCAAGCTGTAAGATCCTCTAGATACCAAAGTATAGGGAGTTAGTAGTTTAGAACAATAAATGTGATAACACAATGTGACTGGGCAAAAAAAGGGAAATATGACAAGAATGCAACACAGTGTTACAAGGCACTTGCTTTGGCACCTCATAATGGTTTTCTTTTCTTTTTTCTTCTTTCTTTTTTCTCTTTATCTTACTTACTAGTATTATTACTACAAGTGTGAGCTTAGCTCCAAGTACTATAAAGACTTATCTTTTTTCTTTTTATCTTTATTTATTTACTATAACATTCACTTGCTAAGGACTATTACTATACAATTAGCAAGGACTCATCTTTCTCATCTTTATTTATCTTTGTTTACCTTTGGTTCATTTCATGATTGTGGCTGAGTCACATTACTTACAAATGGATATGACTTACTGTGCATTACTGCACATTGCTGTGCACTACTGCACATTGCTGTGCACTACTGCACACTCATCATTGATAAATGAACCTTACTATACTTAGCACTCTGGATTAGTATAAGTAGTTGAAAGACTGGTGGTCTTAAACCCCAGTCTTGTCAACTTTGCAATCTAGGGATTCTCCTACACTGTGCTTGATCTAAGCTAGCTACAAACTCACTTCACTCTAAGAACTAAGTCTAAGACCTCCAAAATCACTCTAAACATTGTTAAGACATCTTAAACTTGTTATCCTGGATCCTCATTTAGTCATCAGTGGTATCATCCTCATCACTATCTTGTTAATCCCTCTCTTCATTGTCATCAGGAACAGTTACTATGTTTATCAAGTACATATCAACTACCTTGTTACCAGGGGTATCATCATACCAGAACTTCCCTAAGACCATCCAATAGGCTGCTCTTAGCACTTTGACAAGACTCCTTACTTCTCCTAACAACCACCATGCTTCTAGGAAGCATGCACCCTCACTATGGCTTCCACATCATCTAATCTCCCTGGAGACAACCAACTTCTTCCTGCCAATGCTATCACATTAGAAGTAACTGATCACCTGTGGCCTGATTACCTCCAATATGACAGCAGCAACAAACTCTTTTATGTTGATAATCAACTCATCTACTTCAATTGTACAAACCAGAAACCCCAAGTCATATTCTCAAATGGAATACCAGTCACAACCAAAACACCACTTCTTTCAGCAAACATCCATCAAGAAATCGAAATCTTGTTAGACACTGAAGTCTGTCATGAACATAGGGAACTACTTGAGAATTGAATCCCAGTCACACTCCCAGAATACACCAACAAAGAAGATGAGTACACCTTCTATGACAAACATAACCAGTGGATATGTGAAGCATTCAATGACCCCAATGAAAACAAAGTTATCATTTGCTGGGATTCCCAAAACAAGAAGGACTACAATTACATCAAAGTATATCCCAAATGAGTATCTTCATTACCCATGATCCCTGAATACTGACAGAGCCTTATACCAAAAGATCATGATCAGAATCTCACACAGGAACTCATTCAGAAACCCCAAGACCATGAACACCCATCAACATTTTGGAAAACCTTCCCCAAGTGGAAGCCTTCTTTACTCCTCAAGCACCAACTCCAGGAGATGAAACCATTACCTCATCCACCCCTTTCTTTCAATCAAGAATCACCTCCAGAACTACAAGTTCAAACCCAGTTGATCTGATGCCAACAACAAATCTCCTGCACCCAAAGAGAACTCAATCAGCTATACCAAGAATGGCTAACATATCATCCACTTCCTCCAAGGAACCCTGACTTAATAAGCCATCTGAGTTTTCTGGAACCAGATCTACTGCCAAAGACTTTATCTGAAAAGTTAAACTCCATTACTTTACAAAAAAATTCAAAGACAATACAGACAAAATCACCTTTGCCTCATCTTTTTGCAAAGAAGGAATGGCTGCCAGAACATGGGCCAGACAAATCATTGATAAGCTCACCACATCCACTTCAACACTCACCTGGAAGCAATTCAAGGAACAATTTGGTGACAAGTTCTACCCAAGTAATGAAGGGGAGTTATCATGCAACAACCTGGATAGGCTAGTCCAGGGAAGAGGCACAGCATTGGAATATGTCACAGTATTCAATTCTATTGCTGATAACACAGGTTATAATGACATAACCAATATCAAGAAATTTTTTAAGAATGGTCTCAGAAAAGACATTAAGGATACCATCATGACAGCCAGGGACAAATTACCAACAACCTTAAAAGAATGGCAAGATCTTGCCATAAGGTTGGACCAGAACCAATCAAGCAATGACTTCCAGAACAGCCTCAAATCTGGTCAAGGCAGACAATTCCTTTACCCTGATGATTTATTCAAAGGGGATAATGACTCTTGCCAAAGGAAATTAAACCCATGCACTATATGTGCAATCAAAGACTTCTCTCCCATGGAAACATTCCAACAAGAAGTATTCACATGTGCAGGGTTTACTGGAAATGGGAGATTATCAGATGAAGAATGGGACAAAAGGAAACAAGAAGGAGCTTGTTTCAGATGTGGTATCAAAGGACACTTTGGCAGAGAATGCAAGGTCAAACATGACCAGAACTATGGAACACCAAAGCCCACTTATGTGATAAGGGGAACTCAAGAACATAACAAAGAAGAAGATCCCATGATCACTATTTCCTGTGCACTTATGAAATTATCTGACAAAGACAAAGCAGAAATGCAAGATCTATTCAAGATTACCCAGAATTTTTAAGATCTCCTAAGTCAGTGATGGACAAAGGAGTAACTGATTCTAAATTGGACATTGTGAGCAGGTACTTGAATTTGGACAATGAACTGTATATATCATTCTTGAAATACAATGGTTCCCCATCCATTCAAATTCCTGTTGAAATCTCCATAAGAAATCAGAAATTCACTACAAAAGCTCTTATTGATAGTGGAGCAACCAGGATCTTAATTCATCAAGATTTTGTATTTTTACACCAATTACCAACTCAGAAACTTGAATGACAAATACCAGTAAAAAACATTGATGGAACAAAGAATATCAGTGGTGACATCACACATACATGTCAGATCACTTTACAAATTAAGAAGCCATCCAAATCCCCACATATTGAAACCAACAAATTCTATATTACTGATCTGGGAAAAGAAGATATCATTTTAGGAACCAATTGGCTATGAGAACACAACCCTGATCTTGATTGGACCCAAGATACCATCTCATTTTCTTGTTGCCCAGCCAAATGTGATTCATCTCCACAACTCAATACATTGATATTCTCCAAAGATGATGAAACTCTTAATCAAATTGAAGATCAATGGACAATTGACCAGCTAAACATTTTCCGAACTACCCTATCCATGTGAATATTCAATGTGATGGAAAAGGGATGAATTTAGTCCCACCCCATTATCACAATTTAGGAAAAGTCTTCAACAAAGAAGCTTCCACACATTTACCTAAATGCTGATCCTGGGATCACACAATTGATCTGAAACCAGGAGCAGAACCCTATGCTGGAAAAGCTTATCCTATTGATAACAAACAAAGAGAGGCACTCCACACATTCATCTCTGAAAACAGCAAAAAGGGATATATTCATCCATCAAACTCTCCTTGGGCTGCACCTTTCTTCTTCATAAAAAGAAAGGATGGCAAATTACAACCCTGTCAGGATTACCAGAGATTAAACGAAATAACTATTGCCAACAAATATCCACTACCCCTTATCCCAGAACTAATTGATAAACTCAAAGGGGCCACAATATTTACCAAACTCAACCTCTGATGGGGATACAATAATGTATGCATCAAAGAAGGTGATGAATACAAAGCCACTTTCATAGCTGATGGAAAATTATGGGAACCTACCATAATGTTCTTTGGACTTCAGAACTCCCTAGTTATGTTCCAATCCATGATGAATGCCCTCTTTGATGACCTTATCACCATGGGACATGTAGTCATTTACATGGATGTGTTGGAAATATCCACGGTACTTGTTCAGCTTCGTTCTACTTACTTACACACATCTTTCTTATGTCCCTACTGACACACGTTATACTTACTTACTTATCTCACAACCACGTCATAGAGTGCTCTAGACCACTCTAGACCTACTTACTCCACTACAACCATGTTCGTGTAGCACATACTACACCCCCACTTACAACCCCACATTAACACTCCGCCTGAACTCAGTTCAGAGCGCACTATATCTACTATACCCCCCACTTTCTATAGCTCTATGGGATTATCTTACAATGTTGTACCACTTCTCTCCACTCTGCGCCTTAGTGTGCACCACTTGTTACTACGCCCTCACCATCTTCTTCTTCCTTTTCTCCTTGGTTGGCTCGTACCTGTGTTCACAGGACGATATTCTCATCTTCACAAATGATCTATCAGAACATCAGAAACTAGTCTGCCAAGTCCTCCAATGCCTTATCAATGAAGACCTATTTTTGAAACCAGAGAAATGTTTCTTCAAAAAAGAATCCATTGAATACCTCGGCATGATCATTTCCCATGATCAAGTTCACATGGATCTGGCTAAACTATTGGCAATCACCAAATGGCCTATCCCAAAGAAGGTCAAAGACATACAATCATTCTTATGATTTGGAAACTTCTCCAGATGCTTTATCAAGGATTTCACTAAAATGACCAAACTCCTTATAGAACTAATGCATAAAGATCAAGCCTGGGAATGGAATGACACACAACAAACTGCTTTTGACCAACTGAAACACATGTTTACCACCACTCCTATACTTCTAATCCCTGACTTTGACACCCCATTCAAACTTGAAACTGATGCTTCAGATTTTGTTTATGGTGTGATATCATCTCAACAAGGTCCAGATTCCCACTGGCATCCTGTAGCATATTTATCAAAACAAATGATTCCACCAGAACAGAACTATGTCACTTATGATAAGGAACTACTTGCTATTATTCACACTCTGGAAACTTGGTGTCATTACCTTGAGGGAAGTCCTCATCCTGTTGATATCTGGTCTGATCACAAAAATCTCAAATACTTCTCCATGGCAAAACAACTTAACCAATGTCAAGCCTAGTGGAGCTTGTTCCTTTCCCACTTCAACTTTTTGATTTCTCACCATCCTGGCACCCTCAATAAAGCTGATCATCTGACCAGGAGGCCAGACCATGAGGAGGGGGTAATTCTGACATTACAGTGCTAAATCCAAAAGTATTTCATATTAATGACACTGGAAGACACCTAATGCCTACCTGATCAAAAAATATCAGACAACAAATTATTGAACAACTCAAATCAGATGCATTATCTCAAGAAACATTCCAGAAGATCAAAAGCCTCAGACCACAGAAATTAACCCAAGGTGTCCAAGAATGGAATTATGAAGATGAACTCCTTTTCCATGGAAAATATATGTCCCTAACAACAAAGAACTCTGAAAAGAAGTCATACAAGTCCATCATGACTCAACACCCACCAGACACCTGGGTCAATGGAAAGCTTATGAACTCATCCAATGAGACTATTGGTGGCCAGGAATGTCCCTATTCATCAAATCATATGTAGAAGGATGTGCCACATCCCAATCAACCAAGAATAATACACATCCCACTCAAGTTCCATTTATTCCAACAGAAACTCCCAATGAACCTTGGCAACACATTACCACCAACTTCGTAACAGACCTTCCGGAAGTCAACAGTTATGACTCAATTAATGTCATCATTGACAAATTCTCAAAAGTAATTATTATCACACCATGCAAGAAGACCATCACCACCTCAGAAACTGTGCAACTATTCCTAGATCATGCATGGAAACACTTCAGTCTTCCAAACAAAATCATTTCCAATCGAGGACCCCAATTCACCTCTTAAGTCACATAGGAAATCTGGAAAGCACTAGGAATTACTTTGGCAATGTCAACCACTTATCACCCACAATCTGATGGGGAAACAGAATGTGTCAATCAGGAGATAGAACAATATCTCCAGGCCCTCAGAGGTCAATTGCTGACCAACTGGCTCAAATTACTTCCATTTGCCAAATTCTCACACAATAATCATGTTCACTCCACTACTTGGAAATCACTATTCAAGATCCTTATGGGATACAAACCCTGATTTACCATCAAACAAATTACTACCTCTGCACCCAAAGCAGCAAATCATCTCCAACATATACAAATGATAAGGGAAGAAGTAATCACCAGCCAGAAACTTACAGATCAAATAACAAAAGAATCATGTGATAAACATGGAACTACATTCATCACATACAAAGAAGGTGACCAAGTATGGTTAGATGGGAAGAACCTAAAACTTCAATATCCAAAGATGAAACTAGCCCCAAAACAGTTTGGACCCTTTTCCATTAAGGAAGTCCTCAGACCTGTCACCTACTGGCTCAAACTACTGCCAAAATGGAAGATCCATCCTGTGTTTTATCTATCCCTACTCACACCATTCAAGGAAACACCCAAACATGGCCCTAACTATATGAAACCACCCCCAGAAATAGTCAAAGGTGAAACAGAGTTTGAAGTGGAAGCAATCATCAGCTCAAGAGTACAGAACAATGGACAACTCCAATATCACATCAAATGGAAGGGATATCCTGAATCTGACAACATGTGGGAAACACAGGGAAATCTAAGGAATGCACAGCAGGAAATCAATGACTTCCACAAATGAAGGCCAAGTGCACATAGACCTTTGTGCAGCCTGGGAATAGACCTATTCACCTTCTGAAATCACCTGACCTCCCCCCTCACCCATACTTAAGGATGTTGCTCTGCATCCAAACCACTCATCACCCAACATGTCATCCCTCCCTGCCTCCTCAGTTGTCTCTCCTCCTTCTCACTCCTTGCCTCCCCCTTCCTCTGTGCATCCCCCCTCCCCTTCACTGAGGAGGATACTTCTGCTGCCACCACCCTTGTTGCCCTCCACCTGGGGGACACCACCACCCCCCTCCAACCCTGCTCACCCCCCTCTCCCTGGCCATAGGACTCCCCCCCCTCCAACCTAACCCATTCACACCTCCCCCTTGCTGTCCCTGCTCCACCACCCCTTACCCCCCCCAGGCAACCTCCTTGCCCTACAAGCTGGAACTTTCTCCAGTTTTGTCCCCCCACCCTTGTCTCCTCCCACACAGCCTGCTGCCAGCACCCTCTCTGGAAGAGTGCATCACTGATGCCCTGGCCTCCCTCCCTGGCCTCATCACCACCCCTGCCTCCCCAGTGGCCTCATGGGGAAACCCCTCAGTGGGCTGGTGGCCTGCCTCCCACCACCATGTCAAGGCCTGGCCCTCTGTGTCTTCCACCCCTGCCCCAGCCCCTCCAAGAGGGGCATGCTTCAAGTGTGGCCAGCACAGCCACCACCAGGCCCAGTGCCCCAACCCCTACCACCACCACCCCCACCCCCTACACCTGCCCCACCCACCACACCACCCCCACCCCCATCAACCACTCCAACCCCATATACTATGCATGGTGCACCAAGAGCCACTTCCTCCAGGAGCACCACTACCTGGCCCAGGAAGAACTCACCTGGGCCCATGAAGAGGCCCACTACTAGGCCACCAGGGCTGCAGGTTTCCCCCACACCACCCCCCAGCACCCCTGGTTCTTTGACAGGGGAATGCCCAACAGGTTCATCCCAGCCTGGGACACCCTCCCATACCCAGTGTATGAGGAGTAAGTGAAGGGCAGGGGATGATGGGTCAGGGGACCCCATCAAGCATCACAGGTGACACATTGCATGAAGAGGGGGTGATGTTATGAGGCACTTGCTTTGGCACCTCATAATGCATTTCTTTTTTTCTTTTTTCTTTTTCTTTATCTTACTTACTAGTAAAGTGTAGTATTATTACTACAAGTGTGAGCTTAGCTCCACTCTACTTAGTAGGGACTCATACTTCTTTTCTCTTTTATAGTACTTAAGTATTTACATACTTAAGTGTGAGCTTAGCTCCAGGTACTATAAAAGACTTATATCTTTCTCTTTATCTTTTTTTATTTATTATAATATTTACTTGCTAAGGACTATTACTATACAATTAGTGAGGACTCCTTTTTCTCACTCTTATTTACCTTTGTTTACTTCATGTTCATTTCACATCTGTGGCTAAGTCACATTACTTACACTACAGATGTGTCTTACTGTGCAACTTTACTATACTTAGCACTCTGGACTAGTATAAGTAGTTGAAAGACTGGTGGTCTTAAACCCCAGTCTTGGAAACTTCACAATCTAGGGATTCTCCTATACTGTGCTTGATCTAAGCTTGCCCTTCATCTTGCTTCATTCTAAAGAACTAAATCTAAGAACTCTAAGTCACTTTAAATGTCGCTCAGACTTCCTAAAACTTGTCACCCTGGATCCTTGTTTAGTCATTGGTGGAATTATCCTTATCACTATCTTGTTGATCCCTCTCATCATCATCATCAGGAATGGTTACTATGTCTATCAAGCACACCTCAATCATCTTGTTAATAGGGTGTCAGGCTTCGATTTATTGGAGCGTTTAGTCTTTTCTTTTACTTTTACTTTTCTTTTACTTTTACTTTTGATTAGATAAGATTAGATCTCCTTTCCTTTCAGTCTATCAGATCTCATCTTATCTTTATCTACTTACCTTCTTTTACTGCTTCTCTTCTGGATGCGCCCATGCTGTGCATGATGTCATTACTCACTGTGGGTATTGTCTTCATAGACCTGCCCTATAGTTACTGTGCTGGTCCGTGTGCTTATAGCTGTAGTATATAGTCTTTGGTAGACAGTTGAATATACTCCAGCTTGTTATGGCTGGCAAATCCTTTCTTTTGGAGTGATCCTTAAGTTAGTGTGTGCCGGTCTCCCTTACAGGGATATGTAGGACAGCTGTCTTACATAGGGGTATTATCATATCAGACCTTCCCTAAGACTGTCCAATAGGCCACTCTTAGCAGGTACACTATCACCAAACCAAAACCTCTTCCCCTCATCTCCTCCACCAACATCAGAGGAGGGCTACCCACAGAAGTCATAACAAACACTGACAACATACAGTTATGGGAAGACAACTCCAGGATTTCAAAAGCCATTATATCACTGCACTGTGGGACTCAAGCAGCTTCTGCCATCACCTCAGAAACAGTACATGTGACATGCACATGGGAACTCTTATGGAACATCTATGAAAAACAATCAGCAATGGGGGCATTTGTACAGTTTCAGTCCTTACTCACCTGCAAATACGACATGTACATGCCTCTAACCCCACAATTTGATGCCTTGATGGTTGTCCAAGAATGACTTGCCTCCTCCAGTGTTGATGTATCTGAGCAACAAATGTGCTTCATCATCCTTCACACACTTCCTGCCTCCTGGAGCCACTTCATGTCCTCAGTCCTCACCTCCTCTGACATTACTAAACTCTCCATAGGCAACATCCATGGATGGATACTTGACAAAGAAGCTTGGGTAAAGCCCACCTCAGCACTATTGGCTTTTCAGACAACATCAGGCATGGGATGTCAGAACAACCAGTTCTGCACACACTGCAAATGATGGAACTATGTGGTTGAGACTTGTTGGGCATTACACAGAGTACCTGAGGATGTCAAGACTAAGTGGAAGGAGAAGTATAAAGACTCAGGAATGGGAGGAGGACCTACTAGTAGTACTAGTATAAATCATATGTCTTCTGTTTCTTCAATTGATGCTTGCTACTATGATGGCTGTGGCCTTTGGATGTTGGACTCAGGATGCATGGACCACATATCACCTCATCAGTCTGATTTCCAAAGCTATGAACCTCAGGTGTTTCATAATGTCACCATAGGAAACATGTCCACCATTACTTGCACTTGGCTCTATGACACAAGTGCATGTCCTATCTAATGGATGAACAGTCACTTTATCTCTCAGGAGTACTACATGTCCCAGGAGTGTCTAGTTGTTTCCTGTCCATCAGCAAGCTGGACCACCTTGGTTTTTGGATCATGTATGAGAATGCAACCTGCACTATCTTGAAAGGAAACAACATGTTCAGCATCAGAATTTTGTGGGATGGAACATACTGGTTGGACCTCTGTAGCCTGCCCACCCTCCATGTAATGTGAACCTCATCTGTGGATATCTGGCACCAATAACTTGGTCACCTCTCTCATGCTGTCATTATGTGTATTAAACCCACACAGCTCTCTGGATTTCCTATGGATCTCTTGCCCACATCTGCTGACCTGTGCATTGGGTGCCTGCAGGGGAAGTCTCTGTGCATGCCTTTCCAGTTGTTGCACTCTCAAGCAGTGGACATCCTTGATCTTGTCCACAATGACCTTATTGGTCCAGTTGGAATCACATCCATTGGTACACATTCCCTGTACTTTGCAACCTTCCTCAACAACTGGTCTGGTTACAGGATAGTATACCCACTTCACCAGAAGGACCAGTTGACAGATGCACTATGACTCTACCTTGCCTGCATCCACACCCTCTTCAGTTGATGGCCCAAGTCACTTCATACCAATCACAGTGGATAGTATGTCAATCACTCTGTCAGAGAGGAACTGTTGAAAAGGGCATTGAACACCAGCTCACCATCCTGTACACTCCACAACAGAATGGATGCACTGAGCAATGGAATAGGTCCATCCTCAAACATGCCCTCTCTCTCCTGCATCAGGCTCATCTCTCTGGTGGTTTTTGGGAGTATGCCATTTGTATGGCCATCCATACCTACAACTTGTCACCCATGTGTCATTTGGGTTGGCAACTGCCTGTTGCCCTTTGGTTGCTGCACTCCTCCCCACCAGACATTTCTCACCTCCATGTATTTGGCTGTTGCACATGGGTCCACATTCCCAGCTATCAGTGGGGGAAGCTTGAGCCATGTTCAAGACCACTCACCTTCATAGGGTATGAAGCAGGGATGAAGGGTTGGTTTTTCTGGGATGGGATCACTCAACAGGCCATGGTTGGTCACAACACCATGTTCAAGGTGACCATCTACCCTGCACAGTCAGGCATCCATGTCCATGCTCTGACCATCTTCAACCTGTTCCCACCTGCTCCACCTGCCCCTCTGCTGCTCAGCTCTGATGGTTATTCCTTGGATGAGGATGATGATGATGGGGGCCTTCCTCCCTCCATGTCTTTGCCACCTTCTCATGCTCCAGCCCACTCTATGCTGGGTCCTCCTCTCATTGATACTGTGGAGGATCCTTCTCCTGTTGGTTTGCCTCCTGCTCCTCCTGTTGATGCACCACATGTCACCACTGATGACACCCCTGTTACACCTCTGCACTCTTTGTCTACCATAGTGCCTTCATCTCACATCTGTGCTCAGTGCATGGTGCATGTGGAGCCCTCTGAGGTCTTGCCCCATTGGCATTGCTCACCTTGGTGCTCACTGAGTCATCAGGAGACTCATGCACAGTTGGTCCATGGTGATGCACCTGTTGTCCACCACTTGGAGTGTCTCACTCATCATCCTGAGCATTTTTGCAACAGTGCATGTAGTCTGCATGAGTTTGTGGACATCTTGGGTGTGGGGGGGTCCAACAATGATGATGACATTTTTGCCATGCTGCAAGTGGGTCCCACTCTGTCAGCTCTCCTTTCCCATGCCATTACACATGACCCTATCACTCTAAAACAGGCTCTTTCTGAACAGTGACTCCTGGCAGTCTGCATGCAATGAAGAGCTGGAGTCCCTCAATAAAATACATACTTGGGACCTAGTGGATCTCCCATCAGGCCATAACCTTATAGGGAACAAATGGGTTTTCAAGCAAAAGGCTGACAGTTGATACAAAGCTCACCTTGTCACCAAAGGATACACCCAAGTCCATGGAATCAACTACATAGAAACCTTCTCCCCTGTAGCCCAATTTGAATTCTTGTGCACCTTACTTGCAATTGTGGCCCTAGAAGATTGGGAAGTCCACTCAATGGACATAAAGTCTGCCTTTCTAAATGCCAACCTGGATGAAGAAATCTACATGGAACTGTTTGCACAGATATGAGCCAACTACAAGTAAGAGGATGCAAATGGTGTGAATGGTAGTGAGGGTGTGGTGGTAAGTGGTGTGAGTGAGGTCACAGAGTGGGGAGATGTGGTATGACATATTGTATAATGCCACAGAGCAGTAGGAAAGTGGGGGGCATAGTATAAGTAATGCACTCTGAACTAAGTTCAGGCAGAGTGTTAAATGTGGGATGTTGATTGTGGTGTAAGAATGTGGTAGTGGGTTAAGTAAGTGGGCAGAACATGCATCAGTAAGGACATAAAGAAGATGTATAGTAGTATAAGTAGAGTGAAGCTGAACAATTACCATGGATATTTCCAACAGGAACAACCACAAGGTTTCATCATACCAGGGATGGAAGGAAAGGTCTGTCATCTTTCCAAAGCCCTATACAGCTTAAAACAAGCATCTCAGCAATGGCACCACAAGATGCATGGCTTGTTACTAGGCCTCTCCTTCACATGTACTCTGTCAGACTCTGGCATATATGCCTCTACAGCCTCATTGCAACCCCTCATTATTGTCCTATACATTGATGACATCACCATCCTCAGAAAATTGCTGCAAGAGGTAGAAGCCTGCAAAGCCACACTGCACACACTTTTCCAGATGATGGACCTTGGAGAGATAAAGTTGTATTTGGGTTTGCACATCACACAAGACAGATCACAAAGGACCTTGGAGATTGACCAGGAGGCATACATCTCAGATGTACTCAATCACTTTCAGATGTCTGACTGCAATCCAGTCACAACACCTCTACCTCCTGGCATGGCTCCTTCCAAAGCACAAGATGATTATGTTGCTTTGACATCTCTCCATGTGGAATACCAGCAGTTGATTGGCTCACTCCTCTATGCTGCCATACTGTCTAGGCCAGACATATCCTTTGCTGTGACAAAGCTTTCCCAGTTCTTATCCAATCCTCTTCCTCTCCATCTCTCCCTTGGGAAACACATCCTTCACTACCTCAAAGGCACAATTCACTACCATGTCTGATATAGAGGAGATGAAGCAGCAGGGGTTGTCAGGTACTCTGACTCCAACTGGGCAGCAGACAAGGACAATCACAGGTCAGTAGGAGCATATGTGTTCCTCCTGGGAGGAGGAGCCATTGCATGGTCTTCACACAAGCAACATACCATCTCCCTCTCCTCTACTGAAGCAGAATACATGTCACTCTCACAAGTGGCAGCCCAAGGAATGTGGTTGCAGTTGTTGATGAAGGAGATAGGTTTTGGTTTCACCTTCCCCCTCCTACTATACAGTAATAACAAGGGATCTATCAACATAGCCACTAATACCATCGTCACACAAGGCACAAAACACATAGGAATTTGTCATCATTATATCAGGGAGTGTTAAGTTTCAGATGACATTGCTGTACAGCATCTCCCTTCCTCTCTTGTCACTGCTGATGTCCTCACCAAACCCCTTTCCCTTCCTCTGTTCTCTTCTCATTGTTCCAGTCTTCATATGGTTGAGTGTGCACCCAGTATGGGGGGTGTTGATGATAATAGCTTACCAATCTTCAGTTTCCTTTTTTGTCCAAGAGCTACTGCATGCACATACATACACATACACAAGTACACATGTCATAGTACATAGATCATCATGGTCCATACACTTGTACAATTACTATAAATAGGGACAAGTAGCATAGTAGAATGATAAGAACTATCCATAGTTCCAACTCACATGTATGACCTGTTCTCATCAAGAACCCTATGCTGGAAAAGCTTATCCAATTGACAACAAACAATGGGAAGCACTTCACAGATTTATTTCTGAAAATAGCAAAAAAGGGTACATCTGTCCATCAAACTCTCCTTGGGTGGCATCTTCCTTCCTTGTAGGAAAAAAAGATGGCAAACTATGCCCCTGTCAGGACTATCAAAGATTAAATGAGTGAACCATTACCAACAAATACCCACTACCCCTCATTCCCAAATTGATTGATAAACTTAAGGGAGCAATGATCTTCACCAGACTCAATCTCAGATGGAGATACAATAATGTATGAATTAAAGAAGGGGACACACACAAAGCTGCCTTCATAGCTGATGGCAAACTATGGGAACCAACTGTGATGTTCTTTGGATCCCAGAACTCCCCAGCTACATTCCAATCTATGATGAATGCCCTCTTTGATGACCTTATCACCATGGGACATGTAGCCATTTACATGGACAATATCCTTATCTTTACAAATGATCTATCAGAACATCAGAGATTGGTTCACCAAGTCCTCCAATGCCTTATCAACAAGAATCTATTTTTAAAACCAGAAAAAAGTTTCTTCAAAAAGGAATCCATTGAATATCTTGGCATGATCATTTCCCATGATCAAGTCCATGTGGATCTGGCTAAATTATCAACAATTACTGAATGGCCTATCCCAAAAAAGGTCAAAGACATACAATCATTTTTAGGGTTTGGAAACTTCTCCAGATGCTTCATTAAGGACTTCACCAAAATGACCAAACCACCTATGGAATTAACATGTAAAGACCAACCTTGGGAATGGAATGACACTCAACAATCCACTTTTGAACAACTGAAACATGCATTTACCATGACTCCAATCCTTCTCATACCAGATTTTGATGCCCCATTTAAACTTGAAACTGGTGCCTCAGATTTTGATTATGGCATGATACTATCCCAACAAGGTTCAGATTCCCACTGGCACCCTGTTGCATATCTGTCAAAACAAATGACTCCACCAGAACAAAACTACATCATCTATGATAAAGAATTACTTGGCATCATTACCTTGAAGGAAGCCCTCACTGTGTGGACATATGGTCAGATCACAAAAATCTGGAATACTTCTCCATGGCTAAGCAACTTAACTGATGCCAAGCCCATTGGAGCCTCTTCCTTTCCCATTTTAACTTTTCAATTTCTCACCACCCTGGCACCCTCAATAAAGCTGATTGTCTGACCAGGAGGCCAGACCATGAGGAGGGGGTAATTTTGGATAACTCTGACATTACAGTGCTAAATCCAAAAGTATTCCACATTAACACCACAGGAAGACACCTGACACCTACCCAATCAAAGAACATCAGACAACAAATCATTGAACAGCTCAAGTCTGACACATTATCCCAAGAAACATTCCAGAAAATCAAGAACCTTGGACCATGGAAATTAACCCAAGGCATCCAAGAATGGAACTATGAAGACAAACTCATTCTTTTCTGTGGAAAAATCTACATCCCTGACAACAAGGAACTCCAAAAAGAAGTTGTATGCACCCATCATGACTCAGCACCAGCTGGACACCTTGTCAGGCTGCTATTATTTTCCCTATTTTTCTCTTCATTTTCCTCTATTTTCTTATACTTTTATCATCATAGATCTTACAATCACTCCTGATCTATTGAAGTGATTCCCATGGTCATGTACTCTTTCTCTTCATCTTTATCTGCCAATGATGTGTATGTCATCTGATCTTTGATCGGCCCATTCTATCTTTAGTTATGACCCCTTTTCTCACACTTACTGCACATGCTCACCAATCCTTCTCACACCTGCTGTGGAATATCACCAATCACTCCCACAGTTGCTGCAGAGCCTCAGTCAGCACTGACACGTCCCTTCTATTATTAGATATGACATCATTACTTTACTTTCTCATTCTCCAGCCCTATACTGTACTGCATGGTCTGTGCATGGTCTAGGATACTATATATACATAGGACTCCTAGTGGTTTATTCCCCAGTTCTGATCATCTGGGATATCCGCTAGGTACAGTACTCTCTTCTCTCCTCTCTTACTATACACTTATATATCTGGGATATCTGCTAGCCTAAGTGTGATTGTCCTTTGTCTTCAGCATCATTTCAGTTGTTTGGCTTCAGCTTTGCATTGGCCTCACACACCTGGGACAATGGATAACTTATGAACTCATCCAATGAGACTACTGGTGGCCAGGAATGTCTTTATTCATCAAAGCATATGTAGAAGGATGTGCCATGTGTCAATCAACCAAGAATAACATGCACCCCACTAAAGCTCCACTTATTCCCACAGAAACTCCCAACAAACCTTGGCAACACATTACCACCAATTTCATCACAGACCTTCCAGAAGTAAATGGATATGACTCCATTAATGTCATTGTTGACAAATTCTTGAAAGCTATTATTATCACACCATGCAAGAAGACCATCACCACCTCAGAAATCACACAACTATTCTTAGATCATGCATGGAAACACTTTGGTCTTCTAGACAAAATCATCTCTAATCAAGGACCCCAATTCACTTCCAAAGTCACTCAGGAAATCTGGAAAGTGCTAGGAATTACATCAGTAATGTCAACCACCTATCACCCACAATCTGATGGAGAAACAGAACACGTAAATCAAGAAATAGAACAATATCTCCAAGCCCTCAGAGATCAATTGCCAACTAACTGGCTTGAACTACTTCCTTTTGCTGAATTCTCACACAATAATCACATTCATTCCACTACCTTAAAATCACCATTTGAAATCCTTATGGGATACAAACCCAGATTCACTATCAAACCAATCACTATGACCACACCAGAAGCAGCAAATCGCCTCCAACACATCCAACACATATGAGAAGAAGTAACTGCTAGTCAGAAACTCACCAATCAGATAACAAAACAATCACATGATAAACACAGAACTACCCTTATCATGTACAAAGAAGGTGACCAAGTATGGTTAGATGGAAAAAACCTCAAACTCCAATACCCAAAGATGAAACTTGCCCCAAAATGGTTTGGACCATTTCCCATCAAGGAAGTCCTCAGACCTGTCACCTATCAGCTCCAATTACTGCTGAAATGGAAGATTTGTCCCATGTTTCACCTCTCATTGCTTACACCATTCAAGGAAACACCCAAACATGGCCCTGACTATACAAAACCACCCCCTGAGATAGTCAAAGGCAGAATGGAGTTTGAAGTGGAAACAATCATCAGCTCTAGAGTGCAGAACAATGGATGACTCCAATATCATGTCAAATGGAAGGGATACCCTGAATCAGACAACATGTGGGAACCACAGGGAAATCTAAGGAATACACAACAAGAGATAGATGACTTCCACAAATGAAGGCCAAGTGCACCTAGACCATTGCACAGCCCGGGAATAGACATATTCACCTTCTGAAATCACCTGACCACTCCCCTCACCCATACTTAAGGAAGTTGCTATGCATCCAAACTATCCATCACCAACATGTCTTCTCTCCCTCCATCTCCTCCCCCTTCTCCTTGTTCTCCATCCTTGCCTCCCCCTACCTCTGCACCTCCCCCCTCCTCTTCACAGAGGAGGATGCCTCTGCTGCTGCCACCCTCATGGCCCTCCACCTGGCAGATGCCACCCTGCCTCCACCCCCACTCAGCCCCCTCTCCCTGGCCCTGGGACTCCCTGCCCCTCAGCCCATTCCCTGGGGCCCTCCCCCTCACTGGCCCTGCCCCATCACCCCCTACCCCCCCCAGGTGACCTCCTTGCCCTCTAATCCAGAGCTATCTCTGGTTCTGCCCCCATTGCCTCACCACCTCCTGCTCAGCCCACCCCTAGCACCCTCTTTGGAGGAGTGCATCACCAATGCCCTGGCCTCCCTCCCCAGCCTCATCACCACCCCCACCTCCCCAGTGGCATCATGGGGAAACCCATCTATGGGCTGGTGGCCCACCTCCCACCACCATGTCGAGGCATGGTCCTCCATGTCCTCAACCCCCACCCCAACCCCTCCAAGAGGGGCATGCTTGAAGTACAGCCAGCACAGCCACCACTGGGCCCAGTGCCCCAACCCTTGCTGCCACCACCACCCAACCCCCTATGCCTGCCCTGCCCACCACCTCACCCTGTCCCCCATCACCTGCTCCAACCTCATGTATTATGCATGGTGTGCTGAGAGCTGCTTCCTCCAGGAGCACCACCTCCTGGCCCAAGAGGAACTTGCCTGGGCCTGTGAGGAGGCCTACTTTTGGGCCCCCAGGGCCACCAGATTCCCCTGCACCACCCCCCACCACCCCTGGTTCTTTGACAGGGGCATGCCCAATGGCTTTGTCCTGGCATGGGACACCCTCCCATACCCCACCTACAAGGAGTAAGCAGAGGGCAGAGGGCAATGTGTCAGGGGACCCCATCAAGCATTGAAGGCAACACATCACATGAAGAGGGGGTGATGTTATGAGGCACTTGCTTTGGCACCTCATAATGGTTTTCTTTTTCCTCTTTTTCTTTTTTCTTTATCTTACTTACTAGTAAAGTGTAGTCTCATCACTACAAGTGTGAGCTTAGCTCCAAGTACTATAAAGACTTATCTTTTTTCTTTTTATCTTTCTTTATTTATTATAACATTTACTTGCTAAGGACTATTACTATACAATTAGCAAGGACTCATCTTTCTCATCTTTATTTATCTTTGTTTACCTTTGGTTCATTTTGCAATTGTGGCTGAGTCACATTACTTACAAACAGACATGACTTACTGTGCATTACTGCACATTGCTGTGCACTACTGCACACTTGTCATTGATTGATGAACCTTACTATACTTAGCACTCTGGATTAGTATAAGTAGTTGAAAGACTGGTGGTCTTAAACCCCAGTCTTGTCAACTTCACAATCTAGGGATTCTCCTACACTGCACTTGATCTAAGCTAGCTACAAACTCACTTCACTCTAAGAACTAAGTCTAAGACCTCTAAAATCACTCTAAACATTGTTAAGACATCTTAAACTCATTATCCTGGATCTTCATTTAGTCATTGGTGGTATCATCCTCATCACTATCTTGTTGATTCCTCTCTTCATTGTCATCAGGAACAGTTACTACATTTATCAAGCACATATCAACTACCTTGTTACCAGGGGTATCATCATACCAGAACTTCCCTAAGACCATCCAATAGGCTGCTCTTAGCACACAGTAAATGTGACAATGACAATGGAGTGAACACAATGCAACACAAGTATAAACATGACCTACAAGGTGCACATACTTTCTTGGATTTAGTGGACACAGGAGAGGATGGATGAATAGTGCTTTTTTGCCATCTAACTTGGATGGGAGAGGGGAGACAAATTGTGGGCAGGGAAGATCTATTTGTTTCTGACAGATGATGAATCATATAAATACAGGCTTAGCTCCAAGGATAGAGTACAACAAAACAAAACAGAAAATTTACAATGCAGGGTCAATCATGGGGATGGTTGGAAATGAGGTGGGGTCCAGGTGTGAATGAAATAAAACAGACAAAGTATCATACTAAAAAGGATGAGTAAAAAAGGAATAGTGTCAATCACACCAAATGCTGACTTCATGACCATATGCACAGGTTTGGGCAAGTGAGGACAAACAAAGCTATTATGATTGGTAAGCATGTATTCCAAAATAGGGAAATGGCAGATAACATCTGCAGCAGAGTATGAGAGTGTGGGTGCAGTAGATGCTACAACATAGTAAGAGAGAGGCTGCAGGGAAGAGATGAGAAGAAGAATAAGGGAGTACTCACTCAGACAAGATGTAAGACATCTGAAGAGTTGTATGGTAGAGGGTCCATCTTATATAGTATTCACAGTATGAGTAGTGCTAAGAGTGGCCTATTGGATGGTCTTAGGGAAGGTTTGCTATAACAATACCCCTGGTAACTAGGTAATTGGTATGTACTTGATAAGCATGATAAATGTTCCTGATGATGATGAAGAGTGGGATCAATGAGATAGTGATGAGGATGATACCACCAATGACTAAATGAGGATCCAGAGTGATGAGTTTAGGATATCTTAGTGACACTTTGAGTGACTTAGAGATCTTAGACTTAGTGAAGTGAGTTGGTAGTGAGCTTAGGTCAAGTGCAGTAAAGGAGAATCCCTAGATTGTGAAGTTGACAAGACTGGGGTTTAAGACTGTCAGTCTGTCAACTATTTATACAAAACTGGAGATCTAACTATAGTAAAGTTGTGCAGTAATGTGCAGTAAGTATGTGTCTGTGTAATATAAGTGGCTCAGCCACAAGCATGATATGAACAGTGGATAAACAAAGACAAATAAGGATGAAAGAGATGAGTCATTGCTAATTGTATAGTAATAGTCCTTAGCAAGTAAATGTTATGATAAATAAAGAAAGATAAGAAAGGAAAAGATAAGTCTTTATAGTACTTGGAGCTAAGCTCACACTTAAGTATGTAAATACTTAAGTACTATAAAGAAAAAAGGAAAATGAGTCCTTACAAAATAAAGTGGAGCTGAGCTCACACTTGGAGTAATAATACTACACTTTACTAGTAAGTAAGATAAAGAAAAAAGAAAAAGAGGAAAAAGAAAACCATTACAAGGTGCCAAAGCAAGTGCCTTATAACAAGTAGAGGCAGAGAGTGAAGTGGTAAAGTACAATGACTACCATAAGGAGGAGGGACACATGTTGTCCTGGAGTGAAGAGTGGAGTGTGAGTGTTCATAGAAGTGTGTGGATACTCTGCAGAGGTAGGTAAGTGTGTGTATGATGTGTCAAGAGTACATGTGCATGGATAAGTGAAGGAAGGCCAAATGAAAATACTGGTATATGTTCAACAATGACTTGTGACTCCATAATTACTTTGGCATGCCTCAACCAAGCCTTGGCCTATATGTCCTATCAGTCCTGCTCCTCATTGGCTGAGCCTAGTCCTCTGTTCCAGTGCCAACCCAAATGCACAATTGATGCAACTGTGGATGATTATTGTGTGCAGCATGTTAATGTCACTGTATTCACCTGATGTCACTGATGATTGTTGTCTGATGCTACATGCACATGATGCTCATCACTATCTAATAGGCTGCTCTTAGTGCTATGCACCTCTACAACTGAACTCCATCTCATCACCTGGGTTGATATGCACCTGTCTCAGTCTGGTCAGATGGTTACCTGCCAGATGTCTCCTATTTCTGTGCCTTTGGGTGCCTCACATACATCCATGTATTGGAGGAATGTTGTATCATGCTTGATGCTTACACACACAACCTCATTTTTGTTGGATATGAACCAGGGTTGAAGGCCTGGCACTTTTGGGACAGGACTGCATGCCACCTCATCATTAGTTGTGATGCATTATTTATTGAGTCTTTGTTTCCCTTCTGTCCCACTACTGCCCCTGTTCCTGTCCCCACACCACTTGTCATCATCCCACATGGTGTCACCCCCACCCAGTGTCTCAGATGTTGCTAAGAGTGACCTATTGGATGGTCCTAGGGATTCATTAATGAAGTACTCCTGGTAACAAGATGGTTGATATAGTTGATATAGATGTTCCTGATGACAATAAGAGAGGAATCAATGAAATAGTGATGAGGATGATAGCTCCAATAACTATATGAGGATGAGTATAGGATATCTTTAGTGATACTTAGTGGCTTAGAGGTCTTAGACTTAGTTCTTTAGGGTTCTGATGAAGTGAGTTTAGATCAAGTGCAGTATAGGAGAATCCCTAGATTGCAAAGTTGACAAGACTGGGGTATAAGACTGCCAGGCTTGCAACTACTTATACAAAATGAGATGTCCTAAAGATAGTACAGCTTCACAGATCAACAATGATTGCACAGCAATCAGTGAGATCATGTGACTAAGTTGCATCCATAGTAAACTACAAGTAAGTAGCCACAAGTGTAAGTGAAACAAGAGGTAAACAAAGACAAATAATGATGAAATGGGATGAGTCCATGCTAATTGTATAGTGATAGTCTTTAGCAAGTAAATGAAGAGAGAAAGAAAATATAGAGACATTTTACAGTACTTGGAGCTAAGCACACAGCTAAGTATGTGAATACTATAGTACTGTAAAGATATATGAATAGAGTCCTTACTATAAGTTGGAGCTAAGCTCTGAGCTGTTGTCAGTACTATGGTGATTGTAAGTGAGATAAGAAAAGGAAAAAAAGAAAAAAGTCTGTTATGAGGTGCCAAAGCAAGTGCCTTGTAACAGATGTGGGGGGGAAGGATGCTTTGCTCAAAGCTGACTCCAACTCATCATCTTCTGCATCATCCACCTCATCATCCTCATCACCTTCTTCTCCTATCTCAGTTGCTCCTACACCAGCAGATCTGGTAATCCCACCCTCAGCACCACCACCTGCTCATGAACATATGTGTGTGATATGTTTCACTCATCTTCCACTGCTGGCACCTGAGGCATCTACCAGTGACCACTCCACTTGGTTGGGATGTGCATGATTGTGGCATGCCCTTCATCTGGGTCCTGTCACACTGGAACCACCTCAATGGTCCACTCACACAACTTGATGTCCTGCACACTTTGACAACAGTGCATATGGCACATGACCCTTCACCTCTGGATAAAGACTCTGAGGATGAAGACTTCTCCACACCCCTTCTGGCACCAAATCTCTCAGTGCTCCTTGCACAAACAGTGTTGCATGACCATTACACCTTGTGAGAGGCACTGTCCTGTCCAGATGTGGACCACTGGTGTGCAGCCTGTGACTACAAGTTGTCAATGATGGCTGGCATATATACCTGGGAACTTGTTGGCTTGACACCAGGATACAAAACTATTTGGAATAAGTGGGTCTTCAAGAAGAAGGCTGATGGCTATTATCATGCACACCTTGTTGCAAAAGGCTTCACACAAATTCAGGGAATTGACATTTTCTCTTCAGTCATGTGGTTCAAATCTCTATGATTTCTTTTTCCCTCACCACTCATCATAACTGGCAGATCCATGCCATGGATGTCAAGTCTGCCTTTCTTAATGGGGACCTGGATGATGAGCTTTACATGATGCAACCAGATGGTTTTGTGGACCCTGAACAAACAGACAAAGTCTGTCACTTCCTAAAATCAATCTATGGGCTCAAGCAGGCCTCCAGGCAGTGGAATACCAAGCTCCACAAAATCTTGCTGGAACATGGACTTTGCTATCTGCATGTTGATGCTGGTCTTTATGTTTTCAGAGTCCCTGGCACTGACTTACATCCAGAATTGGTGGTTGTGGTATATGATGATGGCATTACAATCTTTGGGAAGGATCTAGAACAGATACTTTGTCTCAAACATGGCCTTGCTGTGGTATTTGATATGCATGACCTAGGAGAAGCACAAAGCTACCTCAGTATTTGTGTTTTGTGTGATCATGGTGTGTGCACCCTTTACATTGATCAGAGTGTGTACCTTAGAAATCCTGGGACACTTCTGTTGAGCTTCCATAGTGATAAAGCTCAGATCTGCTGGCATATGCAAGAGTGAACTGCTGATAGATGCACACAGACCATGTAGCTAATAGTGGCTGAGAGTGTGACACAGTATAGTACTAAGTGCAATGAAAGTTCAACACCCTCCTTACTATGGACACATGTCAAAAATACCAAGAGAGGAGCAATGAGAAAGGGAGGCAGGAAGAGGAAGTGGTTTTGCAAGAATATGAGCAATAATGGAGGAAGAAGGAAGTCATCATAAAATGATGGAAGAGTCAGAAACACACTGTCATATAAAGTGGGAGTTTATATCAATATGCTTGGAGCATCTGCCAATAACTGAATTATTCAAAATGTCAGTAGAACTCTTATTATAACCATGCAGCAGCATACCTCCCAACTATGTGAATCCAACCTCTGGCATTAGCATCCTCAACCATTTAGCCTGAGCAGCAGCTTGTGATAGAGCCATGTACTCTGCTTTGGTAGAGGAGAACAAGACTACTTGCTGCTTGCACAATATCCAGGCTATGGCACTGTCAGTGAGGAGGAAGATGTATGCTCCCATAGACTTCTGGCTGTCCTGGTCAGCCACCAAATCTGAGTCAGAGTAGCCATAAAGGCCAGATCCAGAGAGCCCATCATACCTAAGGCACTAATGGAGTGAGCCTTTGAGGTAGCAGAGGACATACTCTGCAGCATGAAGATGCTCAGAAGATGGGTTGGTGATAAACTAGGAGAGCTTGGTCATGGTGAAGGAGATGTCAGGTTGAGACACAATAACCACATATAGTAATGAGCCAATGAGTTGTTGGCACTGTGATCAGAGTGAGGAAGACATGGGAGTGTTGGATTTGCAGAGAGAGATGGAAGATGAGAGGGGCATGGGAACAGGACTGCAATCAGAGAGACTGATCTGATCTAGGACATCAAATATGTAGGCAGTTTGATCTAACTTTATGATGTAGTGTGACCTGTCTCTAGTGATGTGTAGTCCAAGACATGAGTTTGTTTCACCAAGATCCATCATCTCAAACAAGGCTGTTTTGACAGCTATGACCTCACTGAGGAGTCCTTCAAAGACTGAAATCATCAATGTACAGGATGACAATGAGAGGGGTGGAGGAGACATGGATGCCTGAGTCAGTGATGGTGCAGACATAACCCAAATTGATCATGGCAGGATGTGCTTTTTGGTGCCATTGTCATGAGGCTTCTTTAAGACTGTAAATGCTAAGAGTGGCATATTGGACAGTGATATGTGCTGCATGTGTGTGTGAGAGGAATCTACAATTACAACCACAACAGATGCTGAAGGGTGCAAGCCATAAGATCCTCTAGACACCAAATAAAAGGGTGTTGGTAGTTTAGGACAAGTAATGCAATAACACAACATGACTGGGTGATGGTAAGGGAATGCAATAGGAATGCACCACAACAATGGGAATAATGGAGAATGCAATGCAACACAATGGAGAACATGACACAATGCAATAGAGAACACAACACAAGCAAAGGGAGAACACAATGCAACACAATAAATGGGACCTACAATGTACATGCACTTTCTTGACTATAGAACATGCAGAGGGAGGAGTGGAACACACTTTTTTGCAGTCTGACCCAGACAGGGGAGGTGAGACAAATCATGGGCAGCAGAAATCTGTTCATTTCTGATGGACAACAAGCCATCTAAATACAGGTCTAGCTCCAAGACTGGAGCACAACAAAACAAAACAGAAAATTTACAGTGCAGGGTCAATCATAGGGATTATTGGAAATGAGGTGGAGTCTGGACATGACAAATAAAGTATCATACTAAAATGGATGAGTGAAAAACAAAAAGCACCAATTGCACCAAATGCTGACTTCATGACTCATGACTCCATGGACTGCATCTTGGCCTATATGTCTTATCAGTCCTGCTCCTTGTTGGCTGAACTTTGTCCTATATTCTGACACCCAAGTAAATGCATGATTGATGCAACTGTGGATGATTGTCATGTGTGGCACATTAATGTCACTGTGTTCACCTGATGTTGCTGATGGTCATTGATGAGGACAGGTCATGCACAAAAGAGGAACTGGAGTAGTTCTTATTGTATACTCTGTCACTACATGCTACTTATAGTAAGTAAGGTAATGCACAGACCATACTCATATAAACAGTAAACATGTGTAGGCATATGTATGGAGGTGTATGTGTGTATGTACAGTATGTAACCCAAAAAGGAAAAAGGAAACAGTAATTACTAAGTGTAAGTTGTCAACAGTCATTTTCTGGTGTTATGTGTGCATGGTGCTCATCATCTCCTCCCAACTGAAATGTTGACTGCCTGCAGTCAATGCAGGACACAGCCAGAAGGGATGACTTGTGGGGGTGATGGCACAGGTGGAGTGAATAAACAAGCAGATGAGGCAGAGTGTCAGTGGGCGGATTTAGTAATTATGATAGGTGGGTATAAAGACACTCCCCAAGGTGCAGTGAGGCACAACATGGACAAGGTGGGTATAGGACAATCATTACTGAATGCAGGGGAGCCAATGCAGGAAGAGGGGTAGAAAGTGACTGGGCAAGGACAAGGGATGGCACATGGGGACACAATGGATGGTGAGTGCAGGCATGAGGAGGGAACAGGTGAAATGGAGGTAAACCAGAGCACAGCAGAAGGAACAAGTGGGAAAATTTAGAGCATGAGGGAAAGGACATGGAAGTAGAAAAAAAGAGACAAGAGTTTTTTTCCTTTTTTCCTTTTTTTTTTGTGAGAGGAAGGGAGAGACAGATGAAAGAAAGTGAAAAGGTGACACAGATCAGAGAGGGACCATGGAAAGATGAGATAGAGCAACAGTATGGCAAGTGAGAGCAAAAGGGCATGAAGTAAGAGGAGAATGGGGTTCTTTTGTTTTGTTTTTGTTTTTGAGCAAGACAAAGAAAAAGGGACAAACAGAAAATGCAAAAGGGAGTGAGAAGCATGGAGGGAGGGCAAAAAGAGATGCAGCAAATGTGAAGGCACAGGCACTCCTGCCCTAAACCAGAGAACACAATAGATGGACCACCACTGTGAAAATTCATCAACACCATCTTCCTCAACCATGAACATGTCCTGCACCCTGTCCCTCACCACTACACCCTCCAACCATGTGCATGCACTCCTGTTAATGCACATGCACACAATGTTAAATGAGTGGCCACAAGGCAAAGGGCTCCCCAAGGAACCATATTGGGTGTGGATGATGGGTGCAGTGTGGCTCTTGGTACATTACATGGATGTATGCAGGGCCATGCAATACTAATCTTCAATGCACAGGACCATCACCAGCAGTGCAGTGGCTCAGAGGCCAACATTGCATTCTTTGTGGAAGGTGTGTGTGTGCAGCTTCTTGGTACCTGTCACCAAGGCAAGCTGGGTGAATTGGGCACATGGATTTCTGCTGCTGGCACAGATTGTGGAATGGTCCAGAGCAGCTGCTGAGGCACTCAAGCATAAGCTGGAGCTTGAGGAAGCCACTGAATGGGAGGCACAGGAGCTGGCAGAGTGGGAGGCATGTGAACAAGTCAAGCATGAGACACAGGAATGGGCAGAATGCAAGGAGGCTGAGTGAAATGCAGCCAAGAAACTTGTGCAGGCAGAATGCACAGCATGGGAAGAGGTGGAACATGCAGTGTCTGAGCCATGCACAACAAAATAACACCAGCCCTCACCACATGTCAAGCTGGCAATGCAGCAGGCAGGAGTTGGAATGCACAGGCACAAGGCTGAGGTTGTATTGCCTGCACTGACATGAGGACAGGTGTGGATACAAGAGTTGGGTGTCAAGGCACACAGAGAATCCTGGAGAGCAGCCAAGGGCCAACTATGCATACCTCTGGAGCCTATTGATGATGATGACCAGGATGGCCACAGCAGGAGTGAAGATGATGAGGATGAAGATAATGAGGACAAGGATGGCAATGACAATGAGGGCAAGGAGGGGGATGGGATGGCACCACTGACTGGATTGACCTCATCAACAGCATCAAAGCACAGCATGGAAGACATGGAGGAGGACACCACACCACACCAATGAAAATTTGCACATGCAGGCACAATGATGGCAAAGACAGCTGCCAGTGCAGCCAAATGATGAGGGCAGAAGCAGACAGATGAAGGGCCAACATAGCAGGTATGTACCCACTCTGTATCCCATTGTCTGCATGGTTGACACCACATAGGTGATGATGCCATGTGCCCATTGCCAGTGGATGGACAGCCAGTGCTTGTGGCATGAGTGGGTGGGGTGATGCATCCAGTGCACACATCAGTGGCAATGTGGTGAAAATGCCATACAACTGAGCTGGATGGCAGCAATAGGTGAGTCACTCTACTGGCTGCTAAGAGCAGCCTATTGGATGGTCTTAGGGAAGTTCTGGTACAATGATACCCCTGGTAACAAGGTAGTTGATACGTGCTTGATAAATGTAGTAACTGTTCCTGATGACAATGAAGAGAGGAATCAACAAGATAGTGATGAGGATGATACCACCAATGACTAAATGAAGATCCAGGATAATGAGTTTAAGATGTCTTAACAATGTTTAGAGTGATTTTAGAGGTCTTAGACTTAGTTCTTAGAGTGAAGTGAGTTTGTAGCTTAGATCAAGTGCAGTGTAGGAGAATCCCTAGATTGTGAAGTTGACAAGACTGGGGTTTAAGACCACCAGTCTTTCAACTACTTATACAAATCCAGAGTGCTGAAGATAGTACAAATAAATAAGGTTCATGGATCAATGATGATTGTGCAGCAATCAATGAAATCACATGACCTAAGATGCATCCATGAATATAGTAAGTGGCTCAGCCACAAGTGCAAAATGAATGAGAGGTAAACAGATATGAACAAAGGTGAGAAAGAGAAGTCCTTACTAATTGTATAGTAATAGTCCTTAGCAAGTAAATGTAAATAAATAAAGATAAAAGGAAAAAAGATAAGTCTTTATAGTACTTGGGGCTAAGCTCACACTTAAGTATGTAGATACTTAAGTACTATAAAGAGAAAAGAAATGAGCCCTTACAATAAGTAGGAGCTAAGCTCACTGCTGTAGTTAATACTATGCTTAAAGTAAGTAAAATATAGGAGAAATAAAAAAGAGAAAAAACAAGAAAAGAAAACTGTTATGAGGTGCCAAAGCAAGTGCCTCATAACACTGGCATGGCACAACTCGGTCACTAATCAGCTGGTAACAGACCTGCAATCCCCTATGCTGCTCTTTGTACATGGTAGCAGTGAGGTGGCAGGGCCCAGTCATGCCATTATGTGTTGTTGGTCAGACTCAGAGGGTCCCTTACCAGAGGTGGGTGGCATCATGGGCCTCAACTTCCTGATGACCCCACTGTGCCTCAACTACCAAAACAGTGATGCAACAGATGCTGCTGATTGGGGGCCCTTTGGTAGTACAAGATGTGGCACATAGAGCTGGGGCTGTGGCAGCTCTCCATTGACCAGTCTATGCACCTACTGGAGGCCAAAATCCAGATCATACATGTGCAACTCATGGAGCAAGAGTGGCAGAGTCCAGAGTGCAGTGAGCTGCATCAGAAGGCAGCAGGGTCAAAAGGCAAGGGAAGGGGTGGGAGTAAAGGTTGTCACACATGCATCTCATCAATAATTTTGTACATCTATAAATTGCAAGTAATCTGCAATATAAAAGGGTAAAATGGTGAAAGTGATAGAGAAGTTATGAGAACTATAAGCAGTATCAAAGAGGATAAAGAAAGTAAAATAAAAGTGAAAGGGTCACAGGTTTAGTCACACTCCACATTGCTCTCCTCAACATTGTCTAGTGTAGAGGACTCAAGTTGATGGAGGTGGTCAGTTGTGACATTGATAAGTTCATTGAGTGGAGGCAGGGAGATTGCTTGTCACACAAAATAGGGAATGACACAAAATGCTGCAATAGGCCTGTCAAGAACTGAACTATTGAATTCACAGAGGATATATGTGCTGCCTCTGTTGTGTGAGAGCACAACAAGGGGTCCAAGGTAGCAGGGGTGCATTTTGCAGTTTAACACTTTTTCAATGGCAGTATGGCAGATGAAGATGAGAGTGCCATGCTGGAAGTCAAAGTCATGGATAGTCACATCAAATTTTTGTTTGAATCTGGCCATAGCTGCCTAGCATGGTTCAAACACTGTGGAGTGTAGCTCCATGAGATGCTCTTGTTGCTTCTGGAGCACAATCACCCTTTGAGAGATAAGATCAGTGGTAGATAAAACTGAATTTAGTGGTGGAATGAGATATGTTGCTTCAGTGATGTCAAAGGGCAGTATAGTATGAGTGTCAGCAACAGCAAATATGGGGAGCACCCCATGCATCTCTGAATTGTAACACAGTCAGCCCAAAATATGCAATATGCAACCTGAAACCATTTTGACTGGTCACCATCTGCAGCCTTGAACAAAGCCTGGTGCACATTGAAATGTGGATGCTTGATGATGCCATTGGCATGTGAATTGTAACCTGAAATGTAAATATGTTGGATGTGATACCACTGTGCCAAATAGTTGAGTGCTTTGACATATGGCATGCCATTATCTGACACAATTGATGAAGGCAGGCCATGTGCAAAGTGGAACTAGAATAGTTCTTATTCTTATAGAACACTACTAGATGCTACTTATAGTAAAGGTAGTAGCACACAGGCCATGAGACTATGTACAATGAGACTTGTGTATGCAAATGTATGTATGTGTGTGTGTGAGTACAGTACTGGAGTGAAAAAGGAAGAACATTATTACTTAAGCAATAAGTCATTGACACCCCCCCATGCTGGATGCACACTCCACAAGTCCAAGACCAGAACAATGAGAGGAGAAGAGAGGCAGAGACAAGGGTTGAGTGAGTATGTCAGTGGTAACAAGAGAGGAAGGAATGTGCTGTACAATCATGGCATTGGATGAGAGACATTTGTGAATGTAGTGGTGGTGTATGTCTATATGCTTTGTGCCTCATGTAATGATGGGATTGGTGGCAATGTCAATGGACCCTTTGTTATCACCATACAGTAAAAGAGGAAAAGTAAAATCAAAACCTATCTCCTCTAGCAGTGACCTCAGCCACATCCCTTGAGTGGCTGCCTGAGAAAGTGACATGTATTCAGCCTCTGTAGATGAGAGTGACACAGTGTGTTGTTTCCTCAATGTCCACACAATGGCTCCTCCCAGAAGAAATGCATATGCTCCTATAGATTTGTGATCATCTCTGTCTGCTGTTATGAGGCACTTGCCTAGGCACCTTGTAACAGTTTTCTTTTTCTTTTTCTTTTTCTTTCATCTTACTTACTAGTAAACTGTAGTATTATTACTACAAGTGTGAGCTCATCTCAGTAAGGACTCATTTCCATTTCTCTTTTATAGTATTTAAGTATTTACATACTTAAGTGTGAGCTTAGCTCCAAATACTATAAAAGACTTATCTTTTTCTTTATTATCTTTCTTTCTTTATTATAACATTTACTTGCTAAGGACTATTACTATACAATTAGCAATGACTCATCTCTTTCACCTTTGTTTGTCTTAGATTATCTCTAGTTCATTTCATGTTAGTGGCTAAGCCACTTACTATACCTATGGACACATCTTAAGTCATGTGACTTCATTGATTGCTGTGCAATCATTGTTGATCCATGAACTTTAACTACTTGGACTATCTTTAGATCTCCAGTTTTGTATAAGTAGTTGAAAGACTGGTGGTCTTAAACCCCAGTCTTGTCAACTTTGCAATCTAGGGATTCTCCTCTACTGCACTTGACCTAAGCTCACTACAAAACTTGCTTCATATTTAAGAACCAAGTCTAAGATATCTAAGTCACTCTAAGCATTGCTAAGACATCCTAAACTTGTCACTCTGGATCCTTGTTTAGTCATTGGTGGTATCATCCTCATCACTATCTTGTTGATCCCTCTCTTCATTGTCATCAGGAACAGTTACTATGCCTATCAAGCACATCTCAAGTACCTTGTTACCAGGGGTATTGTTATAGCAAACCTTCCCTAAGACTGTCCAATGGGCCACTCTTAGCATCTGCTGCCCAATCAGAATCAGAATATCTGACTACACCAGTACCTTCTCTTCCCCCATACCATATGTGGTGGTGTATGGTGCCTTTGAGATAGTGAAGGATGTGATGATTGAGAGTTAGGTGGAGGGGGAGAGGATTAGATAGGAACTGTGATAACTTCATAAGTGCAAAGGAAATGTCAGGTCAGGATATGATAGTAGCATAGAGAAGTGATCCTATAAGCTCTTGGTATTTGCTGCAAAGAGGGGGAGTAGCAGTGTAGTCATCTGTTGCTTTGGTTGGCATGGCCCCAGGAGGGAAAGGAGTTGTGGCAGGGTTGCAGTCTACCATCTGGAACTGATCCAAAACATCAGATACATAAGCTTCTTGATTGATTTCCAGAGTGCATTGCATCCTGTCCTGTGTGATATGAAAACCCAGATACAACTTTATTTCTCCTAGGTCTGTCATCTGAAAGAGAGATTTCAGAGTGTCTTTACATGCTTCAACCTCCTGAAGTGATCCTCCCAAGATAGTGATGTCATCAACATATAGGACAATGATGAGGGGTTGTGAGGAAGTTGTTGAGATGTAAATGCTGGAATATGATAAGGTGCAGGTGAATGAGAGACCTAGGAGCAAACTGTGCATTTTGTGATGCCATTGCTGAGATGTCTGTTTCAATCCATATATTGCTTTGGACAGGTGACATACTTTGCCTTCAGTTCCAGGCACAACAAAACCATAAGGCTGGTCCATGTAGATTTCCTTGTCAAGGTCACCATTGAGGAAAGCAGATTTGACATCCATCAAGTGAATTTCCCAGTCTTCAAGGGCTGCAATGGCAAGCAGCATTCAAAGGGATTCAAAACAGGTGACAGGTGAAAATGTTTCTGTGTAGTTGACACCATGGATTTTGGTGTAGCCTTTTGCAACAAGACATGCTTTGTAGCAACCATCTGCTTTCTGTTTGAAGACCCACTTGTTTCCTACAAGGTTGTGGCCCAGTGGCCAATTGACTAGATCCCAGGTGTGTAATTTATTTAGTGAATCCAGTTCATTATTGCATGCAGATTGCCAGGAGTCACTGTCAAGGCCAGAGAGTGCCTGCTTCAGTGTGAGTGGGTCACATGTGATGGCATGGGAGAGAAGTGTTGAAAGCAAAGGCCTGGGTTGTGGCATGGTGAAAACATCATTGTCATTGTTGCTATCAAGGCCCCCCTTGCCCAAAATGTCAACAAGCTCATGTGGTCTGTATGCACTGTCCCAAAAATGGACAGGGCAGCATGTGAGCTGCTCAGACCATTGAACAACAGGTGTGTCACCTCTGACTAGCTGTGAGTGAGCCTGTTGACAGCCAGGGGATGACTTAGGAGGATGATGCCAGTGACTGGTGGTGAAGGAGGATGACTGGCATCTATGAGGTCAGTGACAGCAGGTGCAGGAGGAGGGACTGGAGGAATGACAGTGGGTGCAACAGGTGGAGAGATGGGTACCACAAGGGGAGTGACAGGAGCATCAACACACACTTCATTGTGATGGGAGCTGGTGTCATCACCAGAGTCATCATTGTCATTGTCAGAGTCATTGTCATCATTGGGCAACAGTGGCAGAGGTTGTGGAAAGACATTGAAAACAGAAGGGTGGAACATAGTTTCACATGCCAGGAAGACATCCTCCTGAAAAATGACATTGTGGCTGGTGATGACATGGCATAATACCTTATCCCAGAACAACTATGAGGTGCACACTAGGCAGTGAGGTCACAACTGGAGGAAAGGGGGATTGGCAAAGGGACGAGACAATACACCTTAGAATAGTCACACTGTGTAGCAAATATCTCAGATGTATAAAGCTGAAGAACTAGCTACTACAAGAGAGTCTTTATATACTACAGGGATCAGCGCACAGACCATGTGCTGTCACTGTAGGGCAGGCATATGTAAGTAAGATGTGCAGCATCTGTGAGAAGTATCAGTAAGCAATGCACAGCATTGCACTGCATCAATAAGTGTCTGTGAGAATTGTAGTCATATCTGTACAGTAAGTGGCCTGATGATTAAAGAGAAATGAGTCATAGATAATCGCGATAAGATCTACTGATGATCTGATAAGATGAGATAAGATATCTCTAGTAGATCTTGAGTGATAAAGGTAAAATAAATTGTAAAATGAAAAGAAAAATAAGTACATTCTGACAACAACCAGCCTTTGGTGCCAGACTGGTAACCAACAAAGGTGAGAGGTCATGAGCAGGGCTCCAGCTTGCTCCATTGCTGATCAGGGATGCATACCCAGGCACAGCAGCCAAATACTTGCAGGTGCAAGACTTCTGGGGGACCATCTCCAGGGGACCACAATGTGGGAGGGGCAAGCCAGCCCAAGTGGTGCATAGGTGACAAGTTGTATGTGTGGACAGCAGTTTGCACAGCTAGTTCCCAAAAACCTTTGGAGAGACATGCACAATGGAGGAGGGAAAGCACACATTCAAGGATTGAGCAGTTCCAATGTTTGGCTTGACTGTTTTGCTGTGGGGAGTAAGGTACAGTCTGCTGATGCTCTATGCCCTTGTCCAGGAGCAGGGCACTGACAGTAGCATTGATATATTCCCCCATGCAGTCCATACAAAGAGTAGTTGGGTAGCAGCCAAAGAGAGAGTGTGAGAACAGGCCAGATACTGATGAAGAGCCTCTGAAAGTTGGTCCTTATGCCACAGAGGGTAAGCAACACCAAAGCCAGAGTAATCATCCAAGAAGGTGGCAAATATAGGGAGCCAGAGGTGATAGCAGCAACATTAACTGGTCCAACCAAATCTGAGTGGACCAGCCCAAGGATGTTGGCAGCATAGGAGTGAGAGATGTGGAAGGAAGCATGAGGAAACTTACCCTGAATGCAGCTGACACATGGAGCACTTGGTGAGGCAGTGGTGGGCAGAGAAAATCCAGAAAGTTGTGTAGGTTGGATACAAGACACAACCACCTTGGATAAATGTCCCAGCCACTCATGCCATAGGCAGATGGAGGGAGCAACATGTGCATTCAGCAAGGGTGCATTATCAAGTTTTATCCAGTATGTGCCATTCTGAAGGATCCTCACACTAAACAGTGCCCATCTCAAAAGATGGCACAAGTGTGGTTCTCATAAGTGATGCTGAATCCTATATGATCCAACTTGCTGACAGACAGGAAGTGTCCAGATGCACTGGGAACATGCAACAGACCAGAGAGGGTGAGGGATACCAATGTGCCATCAGGAAGCACATGGCTTCACATACTATGTCTGTCTCCAGCACAGGCTATAGTGGAACCATTTCTGACAGTGACATTGTGGAAAGTCAGAGTTTTGTAGGTTGTGAAGTCCAAACAGTGAGGCAATATATGATCTGTGCAGCTGGAGTTCAACATCCAGAGGCCACAGCCCTCATAGTAGCAGGTGTCAATTGAAGAAACAGAAGACAAATGATTCAAAGTAGTATGTCCTCCACTGCCATCTCCTGGTCCCTTATCCTTTTCCTTTCCCCTTTTATCCATCCTAGCTTTGAAGTCATCCAGCACTCCATGCAGAGCCCAGCAAGTTCCTACAGTGTGGTTCTGGCATTTGCAGTGAGTGCAGAAGGATGTGTTGCAACATGTGGGTCCTGGGTTCTGTTGGAAAGCAGAGAGTGCAGAGGTGGGTTTTGACTGTGCTTCTTCATCAAGTATCCTACCATGTATGTCTCCTAGGGAGAGATGAGAGATATTGGAAGATGTGAGGATGGAGGAGGTGAAGTGGCCCCAAGAGGCAGGGAGCACATGTAATAGAACAAAACATATCTGTTGTTCAGAAATGACAACCCCCAAGGCAGCAAGCCATTCTTGCACAACCAGTAGGGCATCAAGTTGGGATGCAAGCAGCACATGCATGTCATACTTGCAGGTGAGTAAGGATTGAAACTGTATGAACACTGCCATTGCTGATTGCTTCCTATATATCCCCTTCAGCAGCTCCCATGTGTGGCTTGCTGACACAGATTCTGATGTGATAGCAGTGGCTGGTTGGGTGCCACAATGCATGGAGATAACAGCTTTGGCAATTTCACTGTTGTTGTCCCAAAGCTGCATGTCATTGGTGTTTGTCACTGTGTCAACAGGTGGTCCTCCTTCTATGTTTGTTGATGAGATGATGGGGGTTGGTTTATGCTTTGTGATCATGTACCAAACTCCCATAATGATGAGGGCAGACTTTACTATATAAGCCCATTGATGGTAGTTGTCAGTATTTTTAAGAATGATGTTGATTTTCAGGATGGAGACCAGATGAGAGGAGTGGATGAGATGGAGTAAGATGAGGAAACATAACATATGAGGGGAGTGAGAAAGAGTTGTGACACTGAGTGTAAGTAGAGAGAGGAGAGTAGTGCAGATGACCCAGGCAGGGCCCATAACCTGATGAAGGCAGGCCATGTGCAAAGTGGAACTAGAATAGTTCTTATTCTTATAGAATGCTACTAGATGCTACTTATAGTAAAGGTAGTAGCACATGGACCATGAGACTATGTATGATGAGACTTGTGTATGCATATATATGTATGTGTGTATGTGAGTACAGTACTGGAGCAAAAAAGGAAGGACATTATTATTTAAGCAATAAGTTGTCAACAACAATGTCCATCAGTGCTCCCCAGTGACAAAGAATATCTTCAAGTATCCAGTCACCAAGGAATTTTGCTGTCTTGGAACATAGCATGTGAAACTCAGGATAATGTGTGAGTGAGCATTGACCTTGTGCAATATACTTATATCCACCAGATGGAGGCATGTGCATGGAATCCATGTACACTTTGGCAAATAAGGGTGCCAGCATCACAACTGTTGGAGGCAGGAAGATGTTCCTAATCTGCCATGGTTGACAGATATGGCATATCCACACAAACCAAGTGACATCTCATGGCAGCTGAGGCCACCAGAAGTGTTTGTGAATTAATGTATGTGTTGCATAAATACCCTGATGACCAATATCATTGTGTGCAGATCATAGAATTGGCAATCACTCCTCATACAAGAGGACTGCTTTATGCTGGCCATGTAGGTCCTTTTGCCAGAGCCATCCTGTAACCATGAAAAATTCAGTACAATAATGCATGAATCTCACATACTGTGTATCATTGATATCACCTGGGCACTGTAAATCATCCAGCCATGCATAAATGGCAAGAAGCCACTTGTCCTGTCACAGTGCTGCAGTGTCTTGTGGAATTGGTTCAGTTGGCACACTTTTGCCATTGGGTTGAGATACTGTATCACCCTCTGCTGGGGATTCTGATATGCTATTAGCTAAAACAGTGAGGGATTGGGAAGTGGTGTGGAGACACAGAAATGGTGGGTTAATAATGTGCATAAAACCATAAAGGTTGTCAATCTATTCATCAAAATCCTCTTCATCATCAGCCTCAGGCTTATCCCAAGGCTGCAAAGGTGTCAGGACGCATTTATTTTTCTCTTAATTCTACGATTTCTTTTATCCTTATCACTCAAGATCTACACAAGATATCTTATCAGATCATGTAGATCTTATCGTGATTATATATGACTCATTTCCATTTCGTCATCGGCCCAATTACTATACATATATGACACATATTCCCACAGTCGCTTACAGAGCTTCCCATAGATGCTGCGCATCCTTACTGATGCTGTGCAAGTTGCTTATTGATCATTCACAGGAATGCTGCACATTCCTTTATGATACGCCTGCCCTACAGTACATACATGGTCTGTGCGCAGGTTCTCTTTACTATATATACTTCAGCTGTATCGTAGTTACTCTTCAGCTGAATACATCTGGGATATCCGTTTGCATAAGTGTGACCTCATCCCTCTTGTTAGCCCTCTCTCTTCCTTTATACATTGTGTGACCTTGCTGGCAAACGTCGGCCTCACAAAAGGCCTCCATGACAGTCCATCTGGACCATGGACCACACTGGGTATGTGCACAAGCATGAAGTGAAATGCAAGGACACCAAGAATCCACCTATTGATACTTGCAGAAGGCACAAGGTCTGGGTTAGTTAGCATGCCTTTGACATACCAGGCATCCACTTCAATGATGAGATTTCAAATGCCTATGAGGTAGAGTTTAAATGTGTGCAGGGCACAGAATAAGCTGTAGATCTCAAGTTTTGCTTGCAAAAAGTGCAACTCTCAATCATTAAGTGTTATTGAGCTGAAATGCACAAAATAGCATCACCCATTGTTTTCCAAATCTTCTTGGCTGAGGATGAAGCCAACCATGATATATGAGGTGTCAACTGAGAGGATAACAGGTGCAGGTGAATGATAGTTGATAGGTCCAAGTGTGGGAAACAAGAGAATGGCTTGTTTGAGGTCTTCTTGCACTGCTAGCTGCTCTGGATCAAAGATGAAAGGTTGGATTTTATGAGTGAGCATGGTGAGCATGTGAGCATGTGAGTGTGATGTGCAAAATTGTGGATAAAGATGCAAAGAATGCTAACAGTACTGAGGAACACATGAATGTCAGAGAGGTCATGGCAAGGACCCCAATTGGATATTTTGTGACACACAATTCCTCAGGAATGTGACATTCAGGAGTCCAATGGTGTCCCACAACATTGAAGTCCAGAGTGCAGAGCACTGTCTTGTGCCCTGAAAATGTGCCTCCAGCATACTTCATTCACTGGACAACAT
Organism: Albatrellus ellisii; assembly: GCA_003314395.1. NCBI lineage: Eukaryota > Fungi > Basidiomycota > Agaricomycetes > Russulales > Albatrellaceae > Albatrellus > Albatrellus ellisii. Next base: position 85,974 of record QLPN01000826.1, read on the forward strand.
GGTTAAGATTTTGAAAGTGCTCCCAAACAAAGCATCAGATGCTGGGATTCTGAGGATTTACTGTTGGCATCATGGTAATCTGTGTCAAGACCTTTAACCAGTATGTCATTGATAAATGGTACTGTGACATGTGGGATTTCAGACCGTAGAATGTGAGTAATGCCTTTGTGGAAAATAGGAACAGAATTCATCCACCCCATTGGAAGGGTGACAAGATGCAACACACCAAATGGTGACTGGAATGTGTTTAGATCTTGCAATGATTCCATGAGTGATTGCTCATCATAGCCAACATATAGATCCAGTGTCATGCCACAAATGCAACCCATGAATTGCTCTGTGAGTAGGTCTGTAAAAGGGGGTATGCCTGAGTGTTGGGTCATCACTGTGTTGAGTGGTTCAAGACTGTGCACAATCTGAAGACTGGTGCCATCCTTTTTGATGACACAAAACCAGCAAGATCAATATGACAAGTTGGCCAGTGATATGTGCTGTGGGTGTGTGTGTGAGGAATCTACAATTACAACCACAACAGATGCTGAAGGGTGTGAGCTGTAAGATCCCCTAGACACCAAAAGGGAGAGGGTTAGTAGTTTAGTGTGAGTAATGCAACAGTGCAATGCAACTGGGTGACAATAGTGAAATGTGATGGAAATGTGACACTCACTGCAAGCCCAGCAATGGGAATAATAGATAACTTGATGCAACACAATGGAGAATGCAATGTAATAATAAACATGACCTACAAGGTATGTGCACTTTCTTGACAGTGAGACACATGGCAGGAAGAGTGGAACACACTGTTTTGCAAGCTGACTTGGACAGGAGAGGTGAGACAAGTTGCAGGTGGGGGAAATCTATTTTGTTCTGACAGATGATGCACCATCTAAATACAAGTCTAGCTCCAAGGCTGGAGCACAACAAAACAAAACAGAAAATTGACAACATAAGGTCAATCATAGGGGTATTTGAAATGAGGTGGAGCCTGGGTGTGGATGGATAAAGATAAAGTATCATACTATAATGGGTGGGCAAAAGAGGGAAAGCACTAATCACACCAAATGCTGGCTTGATGACTCATGACTCCATGGTTACTGTCAGGATGTACTATTTTTCTTTTCAATTTTACAATTTCTTTTATGATTATCGCTCAAGATCTACTAAGAGATATCTTATCTCATCTTATCAGATCATCAGTAGATCTTATTGTGATCATCTATGACTTGTAGTTATTCATCATTGGACTAATTACTGTATATCTATGACTCATACTCCCACAGTTGCTTACAGAGCTTCTCACAGATGCTGCACATCCTTACTGATGCTGTGCAAGTTGCTTATTGATTGTTCACAGGAATGCTGTCCATTCCTCTATGATAGACCTGCCCCATAGTAGACACATGGTCCATGTGCAGGTTCCCTTTTAGTATATATAGTTCAGCTGTATTGTAGTTACTCTTCAGCTGAATACATCTAGGATATCCATTTGTCTAAGCATGATCTCATCCCTGGTGTTAGCCATACTCCCTTCTTATACATTGTGTGACCTTGCTGACAAATGTTGGCCTCACAGTTACTTTGGTGGGCCTGGACCATGCCTTGGCCTATCTGTCTTATCAGTCTTGCTCCTTGTTGGCTGAACCCAGTCCTATAGTCTGACACCTAAGCAAATGCATGGTTGATGCAACTGCAGATGATTGTTGCATGCAGTGCATTAATGTTGTTGTGTTCACCTGGTGTTGCTGACGGTCATCTTCTGGTGTTATGCACATGTGATGCTCATCAATGGCTCATAGACACTGGCCATGATCTTTTTGGTAATAAGGTAACAGACTTTGTCATAGACACCTGGCAGAATGGGAATGTTGCACTGTACCCAAGGCTTGTTACAAGGCACTTGCTTTGGCACCTCGTAACAGTTTCTTTTCTTTTTTTTATCTTACTTACTAGTAAAGTGTAGTATTATTACTACAAGTGTGAGCTTAGCTCCACTTTACTTAGTAAGGACTCTCCTTTCTTTTCTCTATTATAGTACTTAAGTATTTACATACTTGAGTGTGAGCTTAGCTCCAAGTACTATACTAGACTTATCTTTTTTCTCTTTATATTTCTTTATTTATTATAACATTTACTTGCTAAGGACTATTACTATACAATTAGCAAGGACTTTACTTTCTCGCCTTTATTTACAGTTGTTTATCTCATGTTCACTTCGCGTTTGTGGCTGAGCCACTTATATCACATGGACGCATACTTACTGCGCATTACTGCGCATTATTGTTTACTTACTGCACAATACTGCGCAACTTTACTATACCTAGATCTCCAGTTTTGTATAAATAGTTGACAAACTGGTGGTCTTAAACCCCAGTCTTGTCAACTTCACAATCTAGGGATTCTCCTTACACTGCGCTTGAATTAAGCTCGCTATAACCTCGCTTCCTCTCAGAACTAAGTCTAAGAACTCTAAACTCACTAAGACATCTTACACTAAAGTTAAACTGGATCCTCGTATCGTTATTGGTGGGATCATCCTCATAACTATATTGTTAATCCCATTCTTCATTGTCATCTGGAATCTCTATTACGTTCATCAAGCCAATATCCAAACCTTGGTTACCAGGAGTAACATTTTAGACCTTCCCTAAGACTGTCCAATAGGCCACTCTTAGCAAGGCTTGTGTTCTACAACAGGGGTTTTGATGGGTGGGAATAAGTCTTCCTGGAAACACCCTCACTACTAAGAGCAGCCTATTAGGGAAGGTTTGCTATAACAATACCCCTGGTAACAAGGTAGTGGGTATGTGCTTGATAAGCATAATAAACATTCTGGATGACAATGAAAAGAGGGATCAACAAGATAGTGATGATGATGATACCACCAATGACTAAATGAGGATCCAGAGTGACAAGTTTAGGATGTCTTAGTGATGCTTAGAGTGACTTAGAGATCTTAGACTTAGTTCTTAGAGTGAAGCAAGTTTTGTAGCAAGCTTAGGTCAAGTGCAGTAGAGGAGAATCCCTAGATTGCAAAGTTGACAAGACCAGGGTTTAAGACCACCAGTCTTGACCTACTTATACTAAATCTGAAGGCTAAAGATAGTACATGTAAATAAGGTTCATGGATCAATGATCATTGCACAGCAATCAATTCAGGTCACATGACCTAAGATGTGTCCATGAATATAGTAAGTGGCTCAGCCACAAGCACAAAATGAACAAGAGATAAACAAAGGTGAGAAAGGTGAGTCCTTGCTAATTGTATAGCAGTAGTCCTTAAAAAGTAAATGTTATAATAAATAAAGAAAATAGAAAGATAAGTCTTTATAGTATTTGGAGTAAAAATCACAGCTCAGTATGTGAATACTGTAATACTATAAAGAAAGAGATAGAGTCCTTACTATAAGTTGGAGCTATGCTCACAGCCATAGTTAATACTATGCTTATGGTAAGTAAGATAAAGAGAAGAGAAGAGAAGAGAAGAGAAAAGACAAAGAAAAAACTGTTACAAGGTGCCAAGGCAAGTGCCTTGTAACACTCACTCAGAGCTGTCCCACACAAGACCCAAATACTGTAGGCACATAAAGTGATGCATGAGATTGTGCTTGGTGGGCCAAAGGAAGTTGCCTTCATGAGCTCCATCTATGATATCTTTATGTTCATTAGTATAGCATCCAACTGGAATAAATGATGGAGGATTTGGTAAAAGTATAGGAATAGATGCAAGAGGATCATTGTGTATATCATGAATTATGTGAAAATGTGACAGGAGATCAGCCATGACCAGGCACACTTTCTTCACTACCAGCTTGTACTTTCTCTTCCAATACATGGTAACAGTGGAGTCCAAAGAATCAAGAAAAATAGAAGCTGGAAGCATAGATGGAGTGGGATTTGTGGTGTAAAGATGAAACATAGGAACAGGATTGTTAGAAATAAACACATCAGGAACATTAGGCAAGTCTGCATTCTCACAACTGAGTGCATTTTTATTTTCACAATCTCCCTGACACTTGGTCAGATCCTCAAATCACAAAAACCTGATACTTCTCTTTAGCAAAACTGGAATTGACAAGACCCACATGGTAGCATAGGCACAGTCACCAATGACCCCATGCTAGGATCATGGATCATGATCATTTGATCCTCATTACCAAAGTTGTGAACAACACTTCATGTTAATACATCAAACAGTCACCTGAGTAGGATGTCATATGTGGGACTTCAGATGATGTGAACCTGCAAATATAGTGTGATATCTTCAAATAAGAATGGAATGCTACAGGCAAGGCCAAGCAACATGTCAACTTCACTGTTCACTGACTGCATATTTAAGACCACATTTGGGTCATAAATTAGGCTGAGTGAATGGCAAACCTCTTCTGACATTGCAATCACTTGGCACCCTGGGTCAATGATGCTCTTGATGTGTAAGTTGTTGTCAACAAGCAGTAATATGGAATGCAGTGATGCTGACTCTTTCATGACTATGAGTGAGTCTAGCAGTTGGCCAGGTGGAAACTCATGTAGGTACACTTCATATGGGTCAGGGATGACAATAGACTTGCCATGATGACTGCTTTTTCAAATTCATGCAGCATATCATGTGCTAGGTGACAAACCTTTTTGTCAGAGATGGTCTGAGTGTAGCTATCAATGATGTTGTTTTCATCACCATCCTCCTCCATGTAGTTTGCAGCTGCCATGGGGACTGGGTTGACAGGAACTTTCTTTGCCATCATTGCCTCCCAAGCTTGGTAGCAGACATCTGGGGTGATGGAGTAAAGCTGATGATGGGTGATAGTTATCAGTGTTTCCATGGTGTGTTGGAAGACTTCTGCTGCATGAGCTTTGTCATGAATTGGTGGATCCATGCAGTATGTGTTGTTGGGTTTTCTCTGTGCTGGTGCAATGCATGATGGCACAGGATTAGTGGACACAGGTGTGGGAATTGTGTCTGCCATCCATTCTCTGATGGTCTTCAACCTTTTTCTGCCTGCCTTGCCTGCCACTCTGCCCATTGACTCCAGTGGGGATTCCTCCTCTGACAAAGACAGCAAAGAGGACTTTGCTCCTACCACACTGATGCCTCCTCCTTTTCCACCAGTCCCCTTCCCACCAGGTGCCTCCATTGTCAATGTTGGCACTGATGCACCTCCTCTTGATGCACCTCCTCTCGATGTGCCACCTGTCACTGCTGCTGATGTCCCCATTATGCCCCCACATTCCTCATCTGCTGTGGTGCCTCCATCTTGCATTCATGCTCAGCACACAGTGCATGTTGCACCCTCTGTCGCCCTGCCCTGCTGGCATTGTTTGCCAGGTCATCAATACATTTGGGATCAGTTGGTCACTGCCAACACACCTGTCATCTGCTGCTCAGAACATCTTGCTCAGTGTCCCAATCACTTTCATGATAGTGCCTACAGACCTTGTGAGTTTGTGGACATCTTGGGTGAGGGGGGGTCTGATGATGACAATGATATCTTTGCCACACTGCATGCAAATCTGTCTCTGTCAGCACTCCTTTCTCATGCCATCACACATGACCCTGTCATGCTGAATCAGGCTCTTTCTGGCCCTGACAGCAACTCCTGGTGCTCTGCATGCAATGAAGAATTGGAGTCCCTGAATAAACTACACACCCAGGACCTAGTGGATCTCCCATCAGGTCACAACCTTGTAGGGAATAAGTAGGTCTTCAAGCAGAAGGCTGATGGTTGGTACAAGGCTTGTCTTGTCACCAAAGGATACACCCAAGTCCATGGTGTTGATTATACAGAAACCTTCTCTCCTGTTGCTTGTTCCAAATCTCTGTGCACCTTACTTGCAATTGCAGCCCTTGAAGACTGGGAAGTCCACTCAATGGACATAAAGTCTGCCTTCCTAAATGGTGACTTGGAAGAAGAAATCTACATGGAGCAACCACAGGGATTCATTGCACCAGGGATGGAAGGGAAGGTCTGTTGCCTCACCAAAGCTCTGTATGGTCTAAAGCAAGCATCTTGACAATGGTATCATAAGATGCATGGGTCACTCCTGGGGCTCTCCTTCACCTGCACCTTTTCAGACTCTGGCATATACATCTCAACAGCCTCATCCCATCCCCTCATCATTGTCCTATACATCAATGACATCACCATCCTAGGGAAATCACTGGAGGAAGTAGAAGCCTGCAAAGCCACATTGTGCATGCTCTTTCAGATGATAGACCTTGGAGAGATTAAATCATACTTAGGTTTGCACATCACATGAGACAGATCAAGGAGGACCTTGGAGATTGACCAAGAGGCATACATCTCAGACTGTACTTGACCACTTTCAAATGTCTGACTGCAATCCAGTTGCAATGCCTCTACCTCCTGGGGCAGCTCCTTCTAAGGCACAGGATGACTATACTGCTTCAATGTCTCTCCATGCAGAATACCAGCAACTGATCAGATCATTACTCTATGCTGCCATAGTGTCTAGACTGTGAGGCCGACACAAAGCCAAAGCCAAACAACTGAAGAAAGACTAAAACAAAGGACAATTGCACTTAGGCTAGCAGATATCCCAGATGTATTAGTGTATAGTAAATAAGAGGAGAAGAGAGTACTGTACCTAGCAGATATCCCAGATGATCAGAACTGGGGAATAAACTGCTAGGAGTCCTATATATATATAGTACCCTGAAGTGTGCACAGACCATGCAGTACAGTATAGGGCCAGAGAATGAGAAGATAAAGTAATGATGTCATATCTAATAATAGAGAGGACGCATCAGTGCTGACTGAGGCTCCACAGCAACTGTGGGAATGATTGGTGATGTTCCACAGTAGGTGTGAGAAGGATTGGTGAGCATGTGCAGTAAGGGTGAGGAAAGGAAGTATAACTAAATATAGAACAAGCTGATCAGAGATTGGACAACATACACGTCATTGGCCGATAAAGACAAAGAGAAAGAATGTATGACCATGAGAATCACTTCAATAGATCAGGAGCAATTCTAGGATCTATGATGATAGAGACATAAGAAAATATAGGAAAATGAAGAGAAAAATAGGGAAAATAATAGTGGCCTGACATAGACCAGACATATCCTTTGCTGTCACAAAACTTTCCCAATTCCTGTCCAATCCTCTCCCTCTCCATCTATCCCTTGGGAAGCACATCCTTCATTACCTCAAAGGGACAATTCATTACCACATTTGATATGGTGGAAGTGAAGTGATGGGAGTTGTCAGATACTCCGACTCTGACTGGGTGTCAGGCTGCTATTATTTTCCCTATTTTTCTCTTCATTTTTCTCTATTTTCTTATACTTTTATCATCATAGATCTTACAATCGCTCCTGATCTATCAAAGCAATTCCCATGGTCATGCATTCTTTCTCTTTGTTTTTATCGGCCGATGACGTGTATGTCATCCGATCTCCGATCAGCCCATTCTATCTTTAGCTATACTTCATTTTCTCACACTTACTGCATATGCTCACCAATCCTTCTCACACCTGCTGTGGAGTATCACCAATCACTCTCACAGTTGCTGTGGAGCTTCAGTCAGCACTGACGCGTCCCTTCTATTATTAGGTATGATGTCATTACTATACTTTCTCATTCTCCAGCCCTATACTGTACTGCATGGTCTGTGCATGCTCTAGGGTACTATATATACATAGGACTCCTAGCAGTTTATTTCCCAGTTCTGATCATCTGGGATATCCACTAGTTGAAGCATGATTGTCCTTTCCCTTATTTTAGCCCTTTTCTTCAGTTGTTTGGCTTCAACATAGCATCGGCCTCACACTGGGCAGCAGACAAGGACAATCACAAATCAGTAGGAGCATACATTTTTCTTATGGGAGGAGGAGCCATTGCCTGGTCCTCATGCAAACAACACATGGTTTCCCTTTCCTCCACTGAAGCAGAGTATATGTTGCTATCACAGGCAGCAGCTCAAGGAATGTGGCTATGGTCATTAATGAAAGAGATAGGTTTCAGCTTCACCTTCCCTCTCCTACTTTATGGTGATAACAAGGGGTCAATTGACATAGTGACCAACCCCATCATCACATGAGGCACAAAGCACATCAACATTTGGCATCACTACATCAGGGAATGCTTGGTGTTGAATGATATTACTGTACAGTGTCTCCCTTCATCTCTTGTCACTGCTGATGTGCTCACCAAGCCCCTGTCTCTTCCTCTTTTCTCCTCTCACTGTTCCAGTCTGGGGATGGTTGAGTGTGCACCCAGTATGGGGGGGGTGTTGACAATTGTAGCTTACTAATCTCCTATTCCCTTTTTCATCCAAAAGGCTACTGTACACACACATACATGAGTAACACACATGTTGGGGTATAGTTTGTCATGGTCCATGCACTTATACAACTACTATAAATAGGAACAAGTAGCATGGTATAAGAATAAGAACTATTCTAGTTCCACTCATGCACATGGCCCGCCTTTGTCAGTTATGAGGCACTTGTCAAGGCACCTTGTAAGGGTTTCTTTTCTTTTTTCTTTCTCTTTCTTTATATCTTACTGACTATAAGCATAGTATTGACTACAGCTGTGAGCTTAGCTCCAACTTATAGTAAGTACTCTACCTTTCCTTGTTGAATATACATGGTATTCTGTCCAGCTTACTTCTTCTTTCCTCACACACATACTCTTTACTTCATCACCCATATGCATTACACTCACTACACCTCCACAGACTATCTGCATCTTTCTGCAAACACTCACACTCCACTCCTCACTCCAGGATGATGTGCATCCCTCCTCATTATAGTAGTTGTTTGTTGTCTTTCCTTATCTGATCTGATCTGTGTTGAAGACTGGCATGCACATATATCTTGTTTGCCTTCACCTCACTCATACTTCTTACACACATACTCTTTACATACAAATTACTTACACCACACTCTTCCCCACTCCTCAGACCACTTGTGTTCCTGAGGGTAGTCACACCCCACACTTCACTCCAGGATGATGTGCATCCCTCCCACTTTAGTAGTTGTTGTATTTCACCTACACACTCCACTCCAACTGCTAAGAGCAGCCTATTGGACGGTCTTAGGGAAGGTCTAGAATGTTACTCCTGGTAACCAAAGTTTGGATGTTGGCTTGATGAACGTAATAGAGGTTCCGGATGACGATGAAGAGTGGGATTAATGATATGGTTATGAGGATGATTCCACCAATAACGATACGAAGATCCAGTTTGACGAGTGTAAGATGTCTTAGTGACTTTAGAGTTCTTAGACTTAGTTCTGAGAGAGTGAAGCGAGTGATTAACGAGCTTAGATCAAGCGCAGTATAAGGAAGATTCCCTAGATTGCAAAGTTGACAAGACTGGGGTTTAAGACCGCCAGTCTGTCAACTTTTTATACAAAACTAGTGATCTATCTATAGTAAAGTTGTGCAGTATTGCGCAGTAAGTAAACGAATATGCGCAGTAAAGCGCAGTAAGTACATGTCCATGTGATATAAATGGCTCAGCCATAAGCACGAAATGAACTAGAGGTAAACAAAGTTAAACAAAAGCGAAAAAAGGGAGTCCTTGCTAATTGTATAGTAATAGTCCTTAGCAAGTAAATGTTATAATAAATAAAAGAAAGGTAAAGAGAAAAGATAAGTCTAATATAGTACCTGGAGCTAAGCTCACACTTAAGTAGGTAAATACTTAAGTACTATAAAAAGAGAAAAGAAAAGATAAGTCCTTACTAAGTAAAGTGGAGCTAAGCTCACACTTGTAGTAATAATACTACGCTTTACTTAGTAAGTAAGAAGAAAAGGAAAAGAAAAGAAAAAAGAAACCATTACAAGGTGCCAAAGCAAGTGCCTCGTAACACCAACTCTATCATGCACTCACTATATAAGATAGATACTCTATGCTACCAACTCCTCAGACATCTTACCTTCATGTCTGACATCTCTTACCACACCATGTCACCCTTACTGTGTTCATGGTATTTCTTACCTGCTGCAGGATTATTCCTCACTCTTCTCCCCTTTGGGGACACAATCACTACAATACTCTCAATGACACTGTTGCTTGCTGCCTGCCCATACCTGTGCAAACAATCTGATCACTCTTCTCTCCTTCCAGACATGTGGCCCATACTCTATTAGTAAGCATGGTCTGTGCACATCTGTAGATTGTATATCAGTAGTTCTATAGCATCTTAGAAAATTAAGCAGACATCTTCTCTCCTTCTTTCTTAGGAGTTGTCTGATCAGTCTTTACCCTCTTCAATATTCTCAGTCTTTCCTTTGTGCTCCTCCAATGGAGTTTGCTCTTCTGTTCTTTGTGTACATGTCCTTGTCCTTCATTGTGGGCTGGACTGTGCTTCTTGTGATCTACCACAACCTCCCACCACACATCCAGAACATCCTCCCCATCTGATTGTGTTCTGCCACCCTTGCCACCATGCCTCATCTTCCTGCACCAACATTGTTGTATTCTATCACTATACTCTCTGCTCCAACTCTACCTACCAACACTATATTGTTGATGACAGGCCATGTGTGGAGGAGAACTAGAAGAGTTCCTATTCTTGTAGGTATGGCTATGAACTAGTTATAGTAAATGTGTGTGGTCATGTATATGTGTGTATGTGTATGTATAGTGCTTGAAGACAAAAAGAGAAGGAGCTGTCTAGTAGACACATACCATTGTCAACATATATAAGAAGGGACCTTACTATACATGATCTCCTCAGATGTCTACACTGTAGTCTGACATACTTAAATCATGTTGTGTTGCTCTCTCTTTGCACTCACTCCACCACTTACTGCAGACATGCATGTGGTGCTCTCCCCATTGGAGATTACCTATTCAATCATCATCCTATACAATGTCTTCATGATTGTCTGCCCAAACCTGTGTGTACAGGTTATGGGCCCTCCCCAGCACAAGGCAGGCAATCTTGCAATCATCACTTACACAGTCATCATCTTGTCATCATCACAAACCTTGAAACCACAAACACATCACCACTACCCAAGATCACCATACCACTGCTCAAAGGAGATTCAAACTATAAGAGATGGTCAACACTCATCAAAAACTCCCTCATCATACTAGGTATTTGGTATGTGATTGACAATGGAAAACCAAACCCAGTATTTGAGAAGATAATCAATGAACCTGGAACAGCCACAAAGCTGGGAATCTCACACCTCACCAGCACTATCCTAAATCAAGATAAAATCATCAAGTGGGGCAAGGATGATGACATCACTAATGCTTACCTCAGTCTCTTTGCTGGTCCAACCACTGACCACCACATTGACAACACCAAGACTTCATGGACAAACTGGAAAACACTGAAGGATGAATATGGAGTATGTGGAGCTATGTCTACCTTTCATTCACTCTGTGTATTCCAACAGTTTAAGTTCAGTGATTCTGAGCCCTTCACAAAACAGATCAAGAACCTGCAGCTCATGTGCATTGAACTTACAGAAAGCAGTGATGAGCATCATGCACATGTAACACTGAAAATGACCATCAGTGACATCAGGTGAACACAGTGATATTAACATGCCACATATGACAATCATCTGCAGTCACATCAATTGTGCATTTGTCTAGGTGTCAGAATACAGGACTGGGTTTGGCCAATAAGGAGCAGGGCTGATAGGACAAATAGGCTGAGGCATGGTCCAGGCCCACCAAAGTAACCATGGAGTCATGAGTTGTGAAGTCAGCATTTGGTGTGATCAGCACTTTTCCTCTCTTGCTCATCCATATAGTATGATACTTTATTCATTTGCATCCAGGCTCCACCTCATTTCAAAGATCCCTATGATCAACCCTATATTGTAAATTTTCTGTTTTGTTTTGTTGTGCTCCAGCCTTGGAGCTAGACTTGTATTTAGATGGTGCATCATCTGTCAGAACAAAATAGATTTCCCCCACCCACAATTTGTCTCACCCCTCCTGTCTGAGTCAGATTGTGAAAAGTATGTTCTCCTCCTCCCTCTGCATGTCTCACAGTCAAGAAAGTGTGCATACCTCATAGGTTGTGTTTATTATCACATTGCATTCTCCATTGTGTTGTGTTGCATTCTCTATTGCATTGCATCTGCACTGTATTTCATTTTGTTGAAGATAAAGGTCAAATACCTGACCATGTGCTTATGAGCTAAACTCCCCTGTCTATCTCTCCTAGACAGGAACTAGCCATAGTGCAGCTTCACATCATGTTAAAAGCACTTCAGTTAAGACCTGGTAGCTCAGTGGTTAGAGCACCCACCTGGAGTAAGGGAGGTCCTTGGTTTGAACCCAAGCCAGTCACTATTTTGGCACTGGTGCTTCTCAACACATTTTGCATTCTTTACTGCATTGTGTTGCAATATCACTGTGTTGTATTGCAACATTACTGCATTTTATTGCATCTACTACTGCATGGTCATTGTCATGTTTACTATGTCATGTCCATGTTATAACTCTCTTTTGTTGCTGCATCATGTCATGATATCACATTTATTGTACTTAACTACTCACTTCTGCTACTTTGGTGTCTAGAGGATCTTACAACTTGCATTCCTCAGAAATTGTTGTGATTGTGATTGTGGATACTGTCATCACCATACCACTGCACATATCATATTGGAGCCCACTGTGAGGGGCTGCAAGTCATGATTACATCTAGACACCACTATAACCTCCATTTGTGACAATGTACAAGCTCGCTGACTATTGAAGTGCTCTGAGATGAACTCAAGCAACTCATTGGCCTGTCATGCAATTCACCACCTTCCACACATTCTCTGCTCACAGAAGACAAGCTAATCATTGTTGATTTTTACCTATCTTAGGATGCTGGACATACTTCCATATCCTTATCTCTTTCTATCTTTACAGTTCAGGCTCCTCTCTAACTCTATTTAGCCCTTACTATATCTTCTTTACCTTGCCATCTTCTCACCTCAGCACTTCTGCATGTGCTGAGGTGAGTATCTCTTCTGCTCTCTGAGCTCTCTTCTGACATACCTGCTCTATGCAGCTCTCTCCTTCTTCTGTGTACCCTCTACCCTCTGGTACACATATTTTCCATTTTACAGTTTTGGGCTTGATGCCTACTTCATTTATGTCATGGTGTTTGCTTCCCTAGCTGTGCTGCCCAATTTCAACAATCATTACCCCACATGCTTCATCTCCTGTTGACTCGTCATTCTTCTCAGCATCCAGCACTTTATCATCACCTCCAATATCAACTATCACCCTGACCCCATCCCACCAAACCAATCACCAATCCCTTCCACATACCACACCTCATATCACACCAATAGCAACTCAGCATGCAATGCCCACATGAGGCAACAGAAGTGCCCCAAAATTCAACCCAAAGCACTTTTGCGACCTCCAACAATATTTTGAAGATCTTGAATTCCACTTCAATCTTGCTCAAATTCAAGACAACCAAACATGTAAAATTCACACTTGATACTATGTTGACATAGATGACCAGGACCTCTGGACAATGCTGCCTATGTACAAAGATACTGTGAAAACATATGAAGACTTCAAGGTGGAGAATTACAAACAATACCCTTGGTCCAAGGTGTGAGTGCAGGCTTGGGCAGGTGATGAGGACTGATGCAACAATGATGATATTGAGCAGCAATAAGATGACAGATAGCATGTCTGCAGCAATAAGTAGAAGTGGACACATCATGTGCCACATGCAGTAGAGAGTCAGACTCATTGGAGAGACGTCTAAGTGTAGATATGAACCTGCAGTGATAAGTAGAAGTGGATACATCATGTGCCACATGCAGTAGAGAGCTGCAAGGTTAAGCTAGGTGAGAGTAAAGTAAGATGGGAGATCAGGAGTACTCACTCAGACTCATTGGAGAGAAGTCTAAGGAGATGTGTGTAGGAGAGTCCATCTTTATATAGTGAGGGTGAAGTAGAGTTGTAGCAGAGTAGATAAGTGGAATACAACAACTACTGTAAAAGGGAGGGACGCGTGTTGTCTGGAAATATGTGTGGAGTGGGAGGTGCTCAGACTCATAAGAAGTCCAAGGGGTGTAGGTAAGTGTATAGTGGGAGAAGCCAAACGAAGTTATAGTATTATAGTGTTACGCACAGTATTGTTAACACAAGGTCACTCAGAAGTGGACCCATGCAGATCTATCCTTTGTCATACAAGAGCATAGACTCTTGGGTATGCAGTCACTAGGCAACTTCACTGACTATCACCACCAGTTTGTAGTCATAGTGGGTTTCCTGCAGAGTGCCCAGTGACTCTCAGAATATGAGCAGGGTAACTGCTATTCTGAAGGCTTCCCACCTAGCTTGTGGGAATGCATTGCTCTACATTTACAGACTGTTCTGCCACAGCATGATTGTGAAAATGCATACCTGCTCAAGGACATGGAGGTGGCAATGCACTATGTCCTTCATGACATGACATCAGCAATTCATGCAACAGGTGTGATGCCATCCATGACTACTTCCACTTCTTCACTGCCTGCCACTAATGTTAAAATGGAATTGCCCAAAGTACCAGACATGGACACTTGGGCTCAGGCAATTTCCAGAGTGCTTGAGTCCCAATGTGCAACACATCCACAGCCACAAAGTACAGCACCACCACATGAAAGTGGTAACATATGTAATTTCTGCAGTGAGACAAATCACTATACTTGAATGTTTGGTTGTCAATGACTACATCACACAGGGTAAAATTAGTCAGAACACTGACAGAAAAGTTGTCCTACCAACAGGAATCTTTGTGCCTAGGGGCATCACTGGAAGATGGTTGCACAGCTGTGTCAACAAATGGCACTGCCAGAATCCAGGAAATGTCAGCACTGGTCAGATGATGCTGAATGTGCAGGCAATGAATGACTATGTCTTTGATGACAAGGGCACCAGCTTGTATCAGCTGTTGAAGGACAAGCATATCACAAATCATGAGTACAAGTTGTATAACTTGCATTGTGCACAGGTACCCTTCCAGCCTACCATCAGTGTTACAAGACACTTGCTTTGGCACCTCATAACAGTTTTCTTTTTTTCTTTTATCTTACTTACTAGTAAAGTGTAGTATTATTACTACAAGTGTGAGCTCAGCTCCACTTTACTTAGTAAGGACTCATTTCTTTTCTCCTCTATAGTACTTAAGTATTTACATACTTAAGTGTGAGCTTAGCTCCAAGTACTATAAAGACTCATCTTATCTCATCTTTGTTTATCTTTGTTTATCTCTTGTTCATTTCATGCTTGTGGCTGAGCCACTTACTATACTTATGGATGCATCTTAGGTTATGTAACTTTGTTGATTGCTGCACAATCATTGTTGATCCATGAACCTTATATACTTGTACTATCTCTAGTACTCTGGATTTGTATAAGTAGTTAAAAGACTGGCAGTCTTAAACCACAGTCTTGTCAACTTCACAATCTAGGGATTCTCCTTTACTGCACTTGACCTAAACTCACTACAAACTTGCTTCACTCATAAGAACTAAGTCTAAAGATCTCTAAGTCACCCTATGTGTCACTATGACATCATAAACTCATCACTCTGGATCCTTGTTCAGTCATTGGCAGCATCATTCTCATTGCTATCTTGTTGATCCCAATCTTCATTGTCATCAGGAACATTTATTACACTTATCAAGTGCATACCCACTATCTTGTTACCAGGTATATTGTTATAGCAAACCTTCCCTAAGACTGTCCAATAGGCTGCTCTTAGCAATCAGGACATGAAGGCAATGTGTAGAAGAAAATCTTGCAGCTGGCAATGATTCTTGTCATATGCCTGAGGTACCTCCACCTCAACAGTCTAACTCATGTGCACTGCAGGCAACTCAGGAGTCAATGCCTCCTCAGGCTGAGACTACTCAGTCAGCAGCTCATAATAATAATGGTCCAACAAACCATTTGCACTTCATTCTGAGGTCAATTAGGAAATGCTGGACATCAGTCTGAGTGGGCAGCAAGATGATATGAAGGAATTCCACAGTTTGGTGTGTGAACAACCCCTTTTGTGTGTACTCTTCTGAGACAGCCTTCTACTTATCTGTGACCATGTCCAGCTTTTGTACATGGACCACCACTGAGACAGGAAGCTTTTGACTCAACATGTAACAGGTAACCCTCTCCTCCTTTTCCCATGCAGCAAAGGCTGTGAATCCTTCAGAAGTTGGAGGAGAGCTGACAGTAGGCTTTGGGGTGGAGCCATTGAAATGGCCCCAACAATCATGCAGTGATAGGGCTTCCTCAAAATGGATTGAGATGTTGAATTTTCTCATGCCACTATACTGTGTCACACTCATAGCCACTACTTGTCACATGGTCTGTGTGCACTGTCCATCTGTATATAAACTAGCTGTCTTGTATCAGAAGGAATAACATTTTGCAATAACAAAGGTTATAGAAATCAGGTGTTCTTCTGCACAAGAAACACCAAAAAGTGTCCTAAGATCAAGGACAAAAGCACTCAGTCTCAAAAACAACATGAGGACTGAGGAAAAAAAAGGCAAGGTATTGTAAACAGGCTAGATAAACTCCCTGTGGCTTGGAACTGTATAGTAGTGGAGTGATCAAAAAAGTAGGTAGATATCATATGTTTTTCTGTGGAGAGGAGACAAAAGTTTGCATGCATGTTGGCTTCTGCTGAGTTGCCTAAAAAGGAAATAGTAAGTAGTACATGTGTTGGTTTGCAATTTCAACACTCCCCCTCAAACAGCATGTGTACAGCATTGCATGACATGGGAGAAAAATAGCAGAAAGACATAAAAAAGGAAAAACAGACCAGACAATTCAAGAAACCAGTAAGTAAAAAAAGAAAATGGTATAGGACACCAGAAACACCAATAACCAGCATCAACAATGCCTGCTCAAGTGGCACAGAGACTAAATCAAATCACAACGTACTTGACCTTAGGGGAGGGGAGCACTTTTGTCAAGGTGTCAGCAACCATTTTGCTGGTCAGGCAATATATGAGGCAGAGACTGCTGTTTTCAACAACCCAATGGAGAAAATGGTAACATATGTCAATGTGCTTCAAGTGCATGTGGTACTGATGGTCCTGTGATAGGGCAAATGCTGACTGATTGTCACATAAGATATCAATTGGGTGAGTCAATGGCTCAAAGATTTGGCTAATGAGTGATTTGATCCACAAGCCCTCTTTTGTGGCATGTGCTGTGGCAATGTACTTGCTCTTGGTTGTCAACAACAACACAACCTCCTGCTTCTTAGCTCCATGACACCACACCACCATTGATGAGAAAAGCATAGCCTGAGACAGCTTGGTGGTCTTTGGCCATGCTGCCATCAGCATCAGTGTAGCCCAGAAGATGCTCACCACCCTCAAAAACTCCATAAGTCAGCCACAACTCCATTGTACCCTTCAGATATCTCATCACCCATTTCACAGCATTCCAGTGCACACAACCAGGATCAGCATTAAAATGTGATACAACTGTGACAGCAAATGAGATGTCTGGGTGCATGGCAAGTGCCAGATACATCAGGGATCCAACCCCTTCATGGTAAGGCATGTCACACATCTCAGCAATGTCAGTGGTCATTTGCAGTGATTGGGCACTGGAATAGTGGACCTGCATGTCTATTGGGTGCTAAGAGCAGCCTATTGGACAGTCTTAGGGAAGGTCTATAATATTACTCCTGGTAACTGTTGAGATTCTGGGCAGGGCAGCAAACTGAGAGAAGACCATGATATAAAACAGACAGGCATCAAGCCCAAGACAGATTGAGATTGTGAGAAGAGCTAGAGCTCATCAGAGCAAGAGGAGAGAGCAAGATTGCTACATCTGTAAGATAGAGAAGATGTGTACCAGAGAGTAGAGGGTACACAGAAGAGCTGCATAGAGCAGGTATGTCAGAGGAGAACTCAGAGAGTAGGGGAGATACTCACCTCAGCACATGCAGAAGTGCTGAGGTGAGACAAAGACAAGGTAAAGAAGATATAGGAAGAGCAGGATAGAGTTGAAGAGGAGCTCAAACTATAAAGAGAAAAGAAATACCAATAAGATGAGATGGAGATAAGTATACTAAATAAGTAAACAGTGTGATCAGCATCATAAGGTAATGAAAAAACCAACAGTAACAAGAGTTTGGATTTGAGCTTGATGAACGTAATAGAAGTTCCTGATGACAATGAAGATCAGAATCAATGATATAGTGATGAGGATTATTCCACTGATGACTATACGAGGATCCAGAGTGATGAGTATAGGATGTCTTAGCAACACTTAGTGACTTAAGAGATCTTAGACTTGGTTATTTAGAGAGTAAAGCTAGTTTGAAGTGAGTTTAGGTCAAGTGCAGTAAAGGAAAGTCCCTAGATTGCAAAGTTGACAAGACTGGGGTTTAAGACTGCCAGTTTGTCAACTATTTATACTAAACTAGAGATCTAAGTATAGTAAGGTTGCACAGTAATGTGCAGTAAGTTGCATCCATTGTGTAAGTAGTGTGGCTCGGCCACAAGCATGAAATGAACATGAGATAAACAAAGGTAAATAAGAACAAGAAAAGAGAGTCCTTGCTAATTGTATAGTAATAGTCCTTAGCAAGTAAATGTTATAATAAATAACAAAAGATAAATGAGAAAATGATAAGTCTTAATATAGTACTTGGAGCTAAGCTCACACTTAAGTATGTAAATACTTAAGTACTATAAAAAGAGAAAAGGAAAATAAGTCCTTACTAAGTAAAGTGGAGCTAAGCTCACACTTGTAGTAATAGTACTACACTTTACTAGTAAGTAAGAAAAAATAAAAATAAAAGAAGAAAAATAATAAAACATGTTACAAGGTGCCAAAGCAAGTGCCTTGTAACATTGGGATCGAAACCACATGGGCATCTTCAAGATGGAAACACCAGAGGATGGTGGTGATATAGGAGCACTGGGACAGGTGTAAAAGACAGTGAGTGTGATTGTGCTTGACTTCTATCCCAAGAAGCCAATGCAGTTCTCCTAGGTCTGTAGCCTCAACATGCACACACACAGGCCAACCTTGAATGCTTTGACTAGATGCAAGGAAGTCATGGCAATGGTGCAATCATCAACATGGATGACAATTGTAAGGTCAGCGCCTTCCCACTTGAAGAACATGGCCTGGTTGACATTGCACCAGCAGAATCCCATCAAGTCAACAAAGATGGAGGTAAGTTTTTGGTACCACCTACATCCTGACTGTTTGAGTCCATACAGCATGCATTTCAGGTGCAGAGCATGATCACCCAGGCCTGCAGGAGCATAACCTGGTGGCAGGTGCATATAGACAACCTCATTGTTGGTAATGTCTCCATTCAAGTATGCTCCCTTGATATTTACCTGATGGAGTTCCATGTCCAGGTGGTTTGCAATGGTGAGGACAATGCGAATGGACTGGAGCTTTGCAACAGGTGCATACATGTCACAATAATCAACCCCAGGTACTTGGCTGAAGCCCTGTGCTACTAACCTAGCTTTGTATCACACAACATTGCCTGCAGCATCTTTTTTAGCCTTGAAGACCCACTTCAAGCCAACAATATTGGCATTTGATGGTGCACACTCAAAAACCCAAGTTCTGGCCATGTGGAGGGTGTCAAGCTCCTCCAAAATCACAACCATGTGGTGGAATCTTGTTGGGCTTTACATGGGGTACCTGAGGAGGTCAAGGCTAAGCAGAAAGAAAAGGACAAAGACTCAGGGGGAGGACCTACTAGTAGCATAAACCACATGTCTTCTGTCTCCTCAATTGATGCTTGCTACTATGATGGCCATGGCCTTTGGATGGTGGACTCAGGATGTATGGACCACATCTCTCCTCATCAGTCTGATTTCCATGAATATGAACCACAAATGTTTTGAAAAATCACCATCAGAAATGGGACCACCATTTCCTGCATGGGGCTAGGCTCTACAATCCAGATGCACACTCTGCCAACTGGGAGGACAGTTACCCTGTTCCTCTCCAAAGTACTACATGTCCCTGGAGCATCTGGTTGTTTCCTATCCATTAGCAAGCTGGACCAGCTTGGTTTTTGGATCATGTATGAAAGTAAGATGTGCACAATCTCCAAGGGAAACCACATATTCAGCATTGGAACATTACAAAATGGGATGTACTGGTTGGAACTCTGCAGCATGCCTTCTTTACATACCATGCACACTTTGTCTGTGGACATCTGGCACCAATGACTTGGACACCTATCCCATGCTGTTGTTGCATGCATCAAACCCACTCAACTCTCTGGTTTTCCTGTGGATCTCATGCCTGTGACTGCCACTCTGTGCAAAGGGTGCCTGCAAGGGAAGTCTCCATGGGCACCTTTCTGGTTGTCAAAGTCTTGAGCCTCAGGTGTCCTGGACCTCATCCACAGTGATCTCATCAGCCTGGTTGGCACTGCATCGATCAGCACACACTCCCTTTACTTTGCTACATTCCTTGATGACTGGTCAGGTTATGGAACAATCTACCTGCTCCGATGCAAGGATCAACTGATGGAAGCACTACAACTCTATCTCATGCATGTCCACATGCTCTTTGGTTGTTACCCCAAGACACTTCATACTGACCATGGAGGGGAGTACATGAATTGCACCATCAATGAGGAGTTGCTGGAAAAAGGAATAGAACATCAGCTCACAGTTCCATATTCACCACAACAGAACAGATGCACTGAGTGATGGAACAGATCCATTCTTGACTGTGCTCTTTCCCTACTGCATCACACTCACCTGTCTGGTGGTTTTTGGGAGTACGCTGTGTGCACAGCTGTCCACACATACAACTTGTCACTGATGTGACACCTTGGTTGGCAGTCCCCTACAGCTCTCTGGTCACTGAGCTCTTCTCCACTGGATGCTTCCCACCTATGGGTCTTTGGCTGTCATGCATGGGTCTGCATTCCTGATCATCAGTGTGGAAAGCTGCATTTGCATTTGCAACCACTCACCTTCATAGGTTATGAAGCAGGGATGAAAGGGTGGATCTTCTGGGATTGCATGGCACAGTGAGCTGTCATCAGCCATGACACTGTATTTGAGGAGTCTGTGTTGTTTTTCTCTTTTATCTTTCTTTATTTATTATAACATTTACTTGCTAAGGACTATCACTATACAATTAGCAAGGACTCAGTTCTTTCATCTTTATTTATCTTTGTTTATGTCTTGTTCATTTTGTGCTTGTGGCTAAGTCACATTACTTACACAATGGACATGACTTACTGTGCACTACTGTGCACTACTATGTATTGCTGTGCAATACTGTGCAATACTGCACAACCCTACTATACTTAGGACTCTAGTTTAGTATAAATAGTTGAAAGACTGGCAGTCTTAAACCCCCAGTCTTGTCAACTTTGCAATCTAGGGATCCTCCTATACTGCACTTGATCTAAGCTCACCCTTCATCTCACTTCACTCTAAGGAACTAAGTCTAAGAACTCTAAGTCACTTTAAAACATTGCTCAGACTTCCTACACTCATCATCTGTCAGGCCACTTCTATTTTCCTTTTATTTTTCCTCATTTTTCTCTATATTTCTTATGCCTCTATTGTCATAGATCTTATAATCACTCCTGATCTATTGAAGTGATTCCTATGGTCACACATTCGTCTTGTTTGTCTTTATTGGCCAATGACATGTATGTCATCCAATCTCCGATCAGCCTGTTCTATCTTTGGTTATACTACATTTTCTCACTCTTACTGTGGATGCTCACCAATCCTTCTCACACCTGCTGTGGAGTATCACCAATCACTCTCACAGTTACTGCAGAGCCTCAGTCAGCACTTATGCATCCTCTCTATTATATTAGGTATGACATCATTACTGTACTTTCTCATTCTCTGGCCCTATACTGTACAGCACAGTCTGTGCACTCTTCAGGGTAGTATATATAGCATAGTCCACTTAGTGTTATATCCCCAGTTCTGATCATCTGGGATATCCACTAGGTGCAGTCCTTTTCTTGTCTTACTTAACTGATTATATATCTGGGATATCCACTAGCTCAAAGCATGATTGTCCTTTTTGTTTGTTTAGCTTTTCTTCAGTTGTTTGGCTTCAACATTGCATCAGCCTCACATCATCCTGGATCCTCATTTAGTCATTGGTGGAATCATCCTTATCACTATCTCATTGATCCCTCTCTTCATCATCATTAGAAATGGTTATTACATCTATCAAGTGCATATCAACCATCTTGTTACCAGGGGTATCATCATATCAGACCTTCCCTAAGACCATCCAATAGGCTGCTCTTAGCAGCAGCAACTTGATGGTAGAAGTCCCAAATGGCACCACAGCCACTCAAATGGTCTTGTGCAGTGCCCTTTATGTACCTGCTGTCAGATATACACTTATCTCTGTTAGGAAGCTGGATCAAGCTGGTTATCAAGCTGTCTTCACTGAAGGGCAACTAGTGCTCACCAATCCTGATGGTATTCAAATTGGAGCCATTCCACACTTGGAAAGGGGTCTATATTGTGTTGCTCATTTCTCATTGAAGGGTTTTCCATCCATACAAGATGCCAATGAAGTTGCTGCCATTGAGAAAATGACACTCTCAGAGCTTCATTGCCATATGGGTCATATCTCACCTGCCATTGCAAAGTCATTAGTTACAAAGGGTCTGGTCACTGGTATTGCCTTAAAGGACTCACCTGAGCCCTTGGATACCTGCCCCTCTTGTGTATATGCAAAGGTGATGCATCAGCCAGTCCCTCAAGTCCAGCAGGGGGAGCATGCAACTGCATATGGCAGAGAGGTGCACAGCAATGTGTGGGGACTGTCACCTGTTGCTACCCTCAGCGGTTGTTGCTTCTATGTGTCCTTCACAGACAATTACAGTTGTGAGACAATATTATACTTGCTCAAACAAAAGAGTGAAGTCTTTTCAGCTTACCAGCAGTATGAAGCTTGGTGTAAGACCCAGCATGGTGTAACCACCATTAAAGTTCTTCACTCAGACTGTGGTGGTGAATACCTGTCAAATGCATTTGTCAATCATCTAAAGGCTGCTGGTACAGTCCAGAAGCTCACCATACATGACACACTGCAGCAGAATGGCATGGCTGAGCACAAAAACCAGACACTTGTTGAACATGTCTGTGCTCTGCTGCATGTGAGCAACTTACTGTGATTCCTGTGGGGAGAGGCAATCCATCATGTCAGCTGGCTCATGAATCATGCCTCCACATGTACCCTTGTTGACAAAATGCCATATGAAGTCACTACTGGGCACAAACCTGACTTGTCTGCTGTCTGGGAATGGGGTATGCTGGTCTGGGTCCATGACACCTCTGGATCCAAGCTGGATCCTAGAGTGAAAGAGGGCCACTGGCTAGGTCTTGACAAGTCCTCCAAAGGAGCTCATGTGTTCTGGCCTGCATGCCAGACAGTCACAGTGGAGCAGAACCTGTATTTTGCTCACCTCACATTGTCATTGTGTCCCAATGGTGAAGAGTTGGTTTCTGAATTTGATTTTGATGAAGGGGGATCACCAGCAGTGATCACCCCTGTCTCGCAGCCATCTGTCACTCCTGCACCTGTGCCCACTCCAGTTGTTCTGCCCCTGAAGCCTCCACAAATGCCTGATGCACCTAAGGTAACTGCAGTGCTTCCTGCACAGGTAGCTCCAAGTTCCAGTCATCCATGCCATGAACATGTACCCTCCCAGGTCATTCATGATGTCCTTACAGGCCATGGAGATGGATATGTGATCCCTGGCACCCTGCCAAGGGACATGCAGCATCTTTGGACACTTTGGCATGAGGGGGAGCAACAAGCCAATGATGAACATGACACCACCAAAGTTGAAATTGCAATAGCAGCTCAGGGTGCAGATGATGACCTATTTGAGTATGCACTTGCAGCAGAGATCAGTGAAGCTGAAGCACTTGAGCCACAAACACTCACTGAGGCCAAGAAATGTGCTGATTGGCCCTTCAGTGCATGCAGAACTGGTTGTTCCACCATCCCAGACTCAGAGCAGTCTGAAATGCCAATAGTGCAGAGGTAGGTTTTACCCATGCTTCTTCATTGAGTATCCAGCCATGGATGTCGCCTAAGGAAAGTTTGGTGATATTGGAGGAGGCAAGGATGGAGGATGTGAAGTGGCTCCATGAGGCTGGGAGTGCATGGAGGACAATGAAACACATCTGTTGTTCTGACACATCAACACCAGAAACAGGAAGTCTCTCCTGGACAACCATCAAGGCATCAAATTGAGGGGTCAGGAGTTCCCATGTGCACACCATGGATACTGATTCTGAAGTGATTGCGGAAGCTGGCTGAGTGCTGCAATGCATCAATATAATAGCTTTTGCAATCTCAGCATTGTCTTCCCATAGCTGTATGTCATCAGCATTTGTTGTGACTTCTGTGGGTAGTCCTCCTTCAGTGTTGGTGGAAGAGATAAGGGGAAGAGGTTTTGGTTTGGTGATAGTGTACCATACTCCCATGATGATTAGTGCAGATTTGACAATGTTGGCCCAATGATGATAGTTGTCAGCATTTTCGAGTATGACATTGATCTTGGGTACTGATACAGAGAGTGATGGATGTATGAGGTAGAGTATGGTGAATGAGTATAGAGTGAGGGGAGAGTGTGAGAAGAGTATGAGAGTTCATGTGAGAGATAGGAGGAGAGCAGCACATATGGCCTGGGCAGGGCCCATAACCTGACAAAGGCAGGCCATGTGCATGAGTGGAACTAGAATAGTTCTTATTCTTCTACCATGCTACTTGTTCCTATTTATGATAGTTGTATAAGTGCACAGACCATGATGAACTATACCCCAACATGTGTGTTACTCATGTATGTGTGTACAGTAGCCTCTTGGACAAAAAAGGGAATAGGAGATTAGTAAGCTACAATCATCAACAGTAACATCTCCTCTGTCATATTTGCCTTTATCTTGCTTACCCTTGCAGTGTTGAGCCCTATCTTCACAGAAGCTCATCAGAATCTTCACTTGATAACACCTGTTTGAGTGTAAGCAGGTCACATGAGATGGCATGGGAAAGTATGTATGAGACCAGAGTCTGCATATTACCACTATTGTGGGACTGGGCACACTCAACTAAAGGATCACACCAATAGAAGAGGAAATCCAGCCATAACTAGCTGGGGTCTATTCACTATACTAGCAGACCCTATATACTATACAGAATGGCACACAGACCAGCACAGTACTCTAGGGCAGGACTATGTAAAGTATGAGTGCAGTAAGCTATGGTACCATGCAGCTACCTCATGGTATGACCTCATAGTCTAGACCAAAGGAATGTAAGTAGAAATAATTAGATATAGATCAGATAGGATGGAAGATAAGATGATCTAATCTAATCATAATCAAAGGAAAACAATAAAAGAAGATGAAAAGAAATAAAGAGGTAAATGCACCAAATAATGGCACCTGACAGTATGACATGTGAATGCAGGCTTGGGCAGGCTGAGAAGAGGACGGCAAAAAGGATACAAGCTGCTTGGACATGGTAGGTGGTTGTGCACGCAATGGTGCAGAGTAGTAAGACGTGGTAGAACATTGTAAGGTAATGCTCTATAGTAACAGAACGTGGGGGGTGTAGTAGATATAGTGCGCGCTGCACTGACTTCAGGCGGTGCTATAATGTGGGGTTGTATGTGGGGGTGTAGTACGTGCTACACAAACGTGGGGTGAGTAGGTCTGGAGCGGTCTAGAGCGCTCTATGACGTGGTGGACGTGGTAGTTGTGTAAGTGGGTCTGGAGCGGTCTAGAGCGCTCCATGACGACGTGGTTGTGGGAAGTGGGTAAGTGGAACGTGTGTCAGTAAGACATAAAGAAGACGTGTAAGTAATAGTATAGCGAAGCTGAACAAATACCGTGGATATTTCCAACATGACAGAGATCAAAGGTTGTCCTTGTGGAGTAGCAAATATGATGTTATCTAGAGTGCCAGACCCCCCCTCACTGAGGATGTTGACAAACTCACAAGGCCCATAGGCACCATCAAGAAAATGTTCAGGGCAATGTGTGGCACACTGGAAGTGACAAACAATAGGCACATCATTGAGCAGGGCTGCACACACTTGCTGACTGTCAGGCCACTATTATTTCCCTTATTTTTTTTTCATTCTTCCTATTTTCTTATGTCTCTATTGCTACAGATCTAACAATCACTCCTGATCTATCAAAGTGATTCCCACAGTCATGCATTCATCTTGTTCATATTTATCAGCCAATGACATGCTAGTCATCCAATCTCCAATCAGCCCACTTACAAAATACTTATGACTCTTTTTCTCACTATTACTGTGGATGCTCACTCAGCTTTCTCATGATTGCTGCAGAGTATCACCAATCATTCCCACACTTGCTGTGGACATCAGTCATCCTCTTTCTGATTGGTTGTTATTATTATCTCTACTGCACAGCCTTTGCTAGTTCATATGCCTGCCCTAGAGTACAATACTATATATACTATACAACTCCTAGCATTTATCCCCCAGTTCTGATAATCTGGGATATCCACTAGTCCAAGCACAATTGTCCTTCTTGGTTGTTTTAGCATTTCTTCAGTTGTTTGGCTTTGACACAGCATCAGCCTCACACTGACAGCTGGAAGTGAAATGCAGAGACAAGTGCCATTGTGGCTGTTCCATCTGTTGGAATTCTCACAGTACTGTCCATCACACTAGTACCTACATCCCACACCCTACTTAC
The DNA here is from genome assembly GCA_003314395.1 of Albatrellus ellisii. Lineage (NCBI taxonomy): Eukaryota > Fungi > Basidiomycota > Agaricomycetes > Russulales > Albatrellaceae > Albatrellus > Albatrellus ellisii. Next base: position 112,655 of record QLPN01000826.1, read on the forward strand.
ATAAGGTGGTCTGTTTTGCAATAACAAAGGTTATATAAACAGGTGTTCTTCTGCACAAGAAACACCAAAAAGATGAAGGACAAAAGACAATGATATTAGTCAGTAAGTTAAAGTGTAAAGTAAGGTCTCACCTCAGTCTTGAAAACAACACAAGGACTGGGACTGAGGGAAAAAACAGGATGAGCTATCATAAATAGGCTAGATAAACTGCCTGTGGCTTATAATTGTACAGTAGTGGAGTGATTGAAAAAAAGTAGCAGTAATCATATGTTTTCTGTGGAGAGGAGATGAAAGTTTGCACATGCATCAGCTTCTGCTGAGTTGCCTAAAATGGAAATTGTAAGTTGTATATGCATTGGTTTGCAATTCCAACAGTCTGTGCACATATCTACATTGTATTTAGAGTACTAGCATAGGGTCTGGATTATACAAGCAGACATCTCACTTTCACTATTCTGTGTGATCTGTCTGAATCAGTCCTTACCCCTGTCTTCTACTCTTTCTAGTCCTCCATCATGGATACCATGCCCTATATCATCCTCATCAGCTACCTCCTCACCCTCTTCATGCTTGCTGGTGTATATATGATCCATATGCCTACACCTCCTGAATCCACCTACATCTAGGTGGTTCATCAGTCACTCAGCCCCCATGCAGTCTCAAGCCTCATCACCATGAGAGCTAAATGTTGAATTTATTATTCACTGCACAATGCTAACCATGCCCTTACCTGTCAGGTGCCATTATTTGGTGCATTTACCTCTTTATTTCTTTTCATTTCTTTTATGTTTTCTTTGATGACATGATAAGATAATATCATTATCTTTTATCTTTGTTACATCTTATCTTATCATATCTCACTTACTGCCATAGCAGTCTAGGATATTCTGGCTAGGCCTAGACCATGAGGTCATAGCATGCACCTTTGGCATGTTCCATTACTTACTGCAGTTATAGTCTTACTTACCTGCCCTAGAGTACTGTGCTGGTCTGTGCACACTTTCCTTTAGTATATGTAACTAGGTATTACTGTCGAATATACCCAGCTAGTTATGGCTGGATTTCCTCTTCTTTAGGTGTGACCTTCAGTTGAGTGCACCCAGTCCTGCAACAGCAGTAATATGCAGACTCCAGTCTCATTTTACCCCATCTTGTCTTCATCTGATCTTCTTATCTTATCTTATCATTTATCCATATCTCATCTTATCTACATCTTCACATCTTATTCTTCTCTCTTCTGATCATCACTTTACTTATCTCTTTTGATTGGCTTACACACCATAGCTCTGTCCAAACTCTATCTTACTCACACTATATCTTCTCTCTCTTTGTTGTCTTACAACTCCAGCATAAAATCTGTGTTGCATCTATCTTCTTCTACACTCTGTCACTGTCTTCTTCTAGTCTCTCTCATCATTTGTTGTATGCTCTCCATGGGTATCACTCTACTTTATCAGGCCTTAGTGCTGCATATTTTATCTATAGCACCAAGAGCTAATTGATGTCTAGACACCATCTTCCTGGCTGCTGCACTCATACACCTATTTGTACACTTAATGCCATCAACTCTGCAACCTCATCATGGTGAGTGCAGCATGCATGTTGGTGAGGTGGAATGTCTGTAGGCAGAGGAGCATGTGGAGGAGCCAAGGGCAGCAACAGGTCAGCAACAGGAGGTGGAGCCTCAGGCATAACAAGCAGCACCAGAGGCTTGATAGCCAGAGGCATGGGAGAGCCTGGCAGAACAGGTGCAGGTGAGTCAGAGTCAGAGATCACAGGATTCTGTGGAGGGGGGAAAAGGTCAAATACAGTCAGAGAGACAATCATGTCAACCACCAGAAAATGATGTCATGACTTGTGACAACACAACATGAGCATTGGAGAAATGGCAGGTACTCTGGTAGATGATGAGGAACTTACTGCAGAAGGATGTTGGGAAAAGGCTCAAAGATGCATATGGGAAACAAAGTGCCATGGTGTCTTTCAGGCTTTCTTCAGATGCCAGCTAGATGTCACCATGCCCCTAACTCCTCAGCTTGACATGCTAATGCTCATATGGGACAGGCTTACCAGTTCAGGGGTCACTGTCACATCACAGCACTTCACCATGATTATCCTGCAAGCACTGCCCAACTCTTGGTCTCACCTCACCTCATCATCTTATCATCTTCTGACCCCACCAAGCTCAATCCCTCCACCATATGCACACATGTACTGGATGAAGCACACATGACCTTGCATTCCTCCATATCAGCTCTGAAGGCATGACTGTCAGACTCCTATCACTGGCTTTATTCCCTGCTGTTATTATTTCTTTTCTTTTACTTTCTTTGATGTTTCTCTTTAGATCATCTGATTAGATAAGATATTATCTTCATCTTATCTTCATCTGATTAGATTATCTTCACTTATTGTTGTTATGGTCTTCTCAGGGAGAGGTTCCCACAGATGCAGCACATCTGTCAGCAGTACTCACACACTTGCTGCACTTCTAGTTACTGTAGACCTGCCTCATGTACTGCACCTGGTCTGTGCACATGTTCCAGTACTATTGTTGAATATCCATGTGTGTACTGTACCATTTTGTTTGGCTTAACTTCATCACACATACATACATACTCTTGACACATACTTACTACATATCTCCACAGACTATCCACTCCCATCTCCACTCTCCACTCATTTCTCCAAGATGACATGCATCCCTCCCATATAGGGCACCCTTGTACTTTACTACATACTCTCCACCCCAACCTTACTTAACCAATACTATATAAGATGAACTACATACCACATATCTCCTCAGATGTCTTATCCTCTGTCTGAGTGAGTACTCCCTTACCTTCATCTTACTCTCTTCTCACTTCAACCCTGCAGCATACTCTTACCATGTCATGTTGCATACTTGCATTCACCACCACTCCCACTTGCTGCAGTCATGATGCCTGCCACTCTCTCCCTGTTGGGAGTATCATATTTCATATCCCTCATCTACATCTTGATTGCTGTTGCCTGCCATAGCCTGCATGTACAACTATAAGTAGATAGGTAGCTAGACAAATAGACCCCAGCTTGTTACAGCTGGTTCCATCCCCTCTTCTATGGCTGAGATCTCTCATCCCTTGGCTTAGATCCAGGGCAGCTCCCATCAAGTCCTCTTAAGGAGGCAGGGATACATCAGGAGTCAGTGGACTCACACTATGAGTGTCCATTGTAGGCTTGTTGATCCTGACAATGACCAGATGCACCCAGGAAACCACAACTCAAGTGCACTCACTGCAAACACACAAATCATATGGTAGACTGATGTTGGGCACTATATAGGAACCCAGCAGATGAGAAAGGAAAGGGTGAAGGAGAGGATATATCACTCAATATGCTGTCTGTCAGGTTGCATTTGCACCTTACTTTTATTCCTTTATTCTTTACATTCTTTTCTTTTGTTTATCTTTGATCAGATATGATTAGATGATCTTTCCTTTCAGTCTATCTCATCTTATCATATCTTTATCCACTTACTGTTGCTTCTGTTCTGAATGCACCCATGCTGCACATGATGTCATACTTACTGCAGGTATTGTCTTCATAGACCTGCCCTATAGTTACTGCACTGGTCTGTGTGCTTATAGCTGTAGTATATAGTCTTTGGTAGATAGCTGAATACACTCCAGCTTATTATGGCTGGCAAATGCTCTTCTTTGGATTATTCCTGAGTTGAGTGCACACCAGTCTCCCTTATGGGATATGTAAGACAGCCATCTTACACTGTCTGCTGTTGAAATACAAGCACCACACAGACAAAGAAGAAGGGAATTTTTCTTGCAAATGTTCTAAGGGTGCATTTCTGTACATGCACCATATTTAAGTATCTACTAAATATCAAATTGTAGGCCCAGCCCATGGCAAAAATCACAGGGATGAGGAAATCATGAGGATAGGGAAATCACAAGGATAGGGAGTGAAGGGAGCCAGCTCGACAGCCCAAAATACAACATCTGCATCTCACAATGAATCCACTACTGCTTGCTTCTGCTCATTGAGTAACTCATTACATCTTGTAACTTAACCTTAACGCATGATCCGTTATCCGTCACGGATTGTGACTCTTGTGGATAGCTGTGGTGTTGGCGTGACCATTATGATTGCTATCGGTCAGCCTGAAACCTTCAAGCTTCAAGAGAAAGGGTTGTAGATTGATTGAGTCCAAGGTTTTGAGCGATCCAAAAGGCGAGCTAGAAAATGAATTTTGTTTGGCTGGACTGTGATCCCGTATGATGCCACTTGAAGTGACTTACAGATCTGCTCTGATACGAACGGATTGTAGGGCCATGACGATGCCATAGCGATATTGCTGGCCATCCACTGCCAAAACGTTCATTTACTGGGCGTGTCGACGGTATGTCAGTAATCCGCTTGAGATGCGTCGTGGCGCGGACGCACTGGCACCGATCTGAAGAATTTTGAAGGTGCACGGAAACGCCGACGTTACCGACACGGAGAAGAATGCTGCACGCTGCCTTCATGCGTTTGGCGCTCCTCAGAACGTCAACACCTATGCCGGTGCATCGAAACCGCTCATCCGGCCCGCCAGGCACGATGCAGAGATTCACGGAATAGGCGGACTAGGGGGCACCGACGGCTTTCCAGGTCCTGATCATGCTGAGGTTCACGCGCGCATTTCGTCCGCCAACAGTGTCGGCAAGATCAGGGCTGTCGAAGCCATTGCTCGTGCGGTGCAGCACACCTGGAATGACGGGGCCGGTTCGAAGGTATCCGTTGTGGCCTGCGGCCCTTTGACGAACATCGCGCTCTTCCTGAGCATCTACCCGGACCTCATGGATGGCATATCGCAAATCGTCTTCATGGGCGGTGGTGTTGGTGTGGGTAACCGGTCTTCTGTTGCAGGTACGTGTCTACTGAACGCCCCTCCCCTATACTTGATCTTTCTCCACGTCGTAGAGTTCAATATTCTATGTGATCGTAAGCATCCTTATGGCTTTTCGCGAATGCAAGCGAATAATGCCTGCTGCCTCGTGAACTGCAGCCGAAGCTGCGCAGATCGTTCTGAACGCAGACATACCGAAGACCATGATACCGTTGAACGCGACGCACCAAGCAATTGTAACCGATGCAGTTTATGCTCGGCTACTGTCTTCAGGAGCATCGCATACCCCTGGCATTCCTGCCGAAGCGTCAAGCAACTTGCGGCACACGCTATCAACGCTCATCTCGTTCTTCAAAAATACATACAAGTCTACATTTGGCTTCAACGACGGACCGCCTTTACACGATGCCCTTACCATCGCCTATATCTCCCGCCCAGAGCTGTTTCGTTGTACGCGATACAGGGTCGATGTCGAACTGGCAGGCTCTCACAGCACAGGTGAAACGGTCGTGGATGTTTGGGGATACCGAAAGTGCGATCGTTCGTGGGGCGCAGCTGGCAAAAACTGTCAAGTTGCCCTAGGCCTTGATGTCAGTGGTATACAGCTTACCCCCGAAAGATGACATTGTTGACGAAGACTATATAGGTAACGGGATTTTTTGCCTTGTTCCTCGATTGCGTTTCCAAATGCGATAAAGTATCACCACTCAACAGAAGTTAACCTTTCGGCATTGCACGCAACATCAAGCCAACAGTACAAACCATCCAATATCCAATGTGGATCTGTTTTTTTTTTTGCACATGAGCATTTGTTCAGTCGAATTCACCCCGAGAAACTTCGATCGAAGTCGACGGTCGTACGTACCCAGGCGGATGATGGAGAGGGCCAGTGTCATCTGTCTTGATATGTCTTATATGGGGGCTACGTCTTCAAAGGAAACAACAACAAAAAAACCAAGGGTACATATACGAATTATATAACGAGGCAACAGATCACCTTGTGGTTTACATGTAGCACAAGTCTGGCAAAGCAACTGATGTATGCCGCTCATATGTCCCAACTCAAATGTCTTCAGTTCTGTATCCTGCTATGCGGTCGGCCACCATCCAAGAAAATCTTGCTGATAGGTCGATTAGGTCGTTCTCTACGCCTGCCGTTACGCATGCTACGAATAGCTTGGTCGAAATCGCCACGCCCAATGGAAGGCACGCCACCAGCCCGTCCTTGGGTACTTGCCCAGGCAGTTCCCTCCGTCCGCCCGATTGTCTAGAAAAAAATGAGACCGGAGCGAAGAGCAACTCCATAATACACCCACTGATCCCGGACGAGTCTCCTTCTCTGGCGACGTATGCACGATGCTTGGCAGAGCCACTGTACTACCGACCTCCGCGTCATGTATCTCCAGAGCTGCTTTCTGCAGAATATTGAGCTTCCGCTGTGGACAAGGACAAGAAAGACATACCTTCATAGAAGAAGAAAACGACAGAATGAGAGCGAAGAAGTCCTCTGGCTTTGATGCTTCTGACGAGTCGGGGGTCTCACCATAGTACTCTAGCAGATTACGAAGATCTGACTCTATCACAGACCCCATGTGCTTGATTGCGTCGACTGCAGGCGTAATCTGGGCGACATATGGCTGCGAAAACGAATAATGAATATTAACCCCATCGATATTACCCGCACGATGTTTCTATCGGACCTTCATCACATATATGAACTGGTCATCCACAGGAAGCGGTTGCCTAATCATGCGCTCGATTTCTGCATTTATTTGATCTAGCCCACTTGCCAACGCAGCAATAGAGCTTGCTAGGGCTTGGAAGGAGACTACATAATGCTTCAGACCAGATGTACGGTTACGCTGATTAACCAAAGCTACTCACCTCTAGCTGCTGCCTCCAGGTGCGGCATCTCATCAACGAAGTTGACCAGTGACGGCTCTGTTCGCAAAAGTATCTTGCTGATATAATGCAGTAACGTAGGACATGAACGGCCGCCTTTGACAGTTTTGGTTTCTTTCATCTATCTCTTTGTTGGGATAGTCTGTAGAATAAAACATGGTACCAAAAGACGAACCTTTAGCAGGGAGTCCAGCTTAAAGCCTCGAGCACCTCCCCTGAAACTGGAACCGTTGAGGACATTGCCTACTGTAAGGACAATCTGAAACCGACTGAGTTGCATATCAAAACCATAAACGTCAATTGACGGACCTGAAGAACCCGCTTGAATCTCTCAGATGATCTGAGTTGACGAGATGCATTCCGAAGAATGTTTAACTCAGGTCTGATTTCCTCTACGTCCAAGTCTGTCAGGCGACGGTAAACCATACAATCTAGTCGCTCAGACAATCTCGGTATATTCATGATCTGTTGTTATAACCGTCAGCGCATGCCTTGGGGTTAATAATGTAGAAAAATTAACTTCATAAAAAAACTGATCGGCCTTGGCAAGCTGACTGATATTACTAAAACACTTCAATCTAGCTATTTCTTCGGAGGAAGGTAGCTGCCGCTTGATGAGCCTCAGATTATCGACAGATAACTTGTCATCGTCAACATCGAGTATTGCCTTGCGTATGTTGGGCAAATTCAGTTTGATCCTTGAAAGCATGATAGCTGCAAACAGGGTTAAATCAAATATGATACGGTGTTTAGACTAGGAAACACCTACCGATATTGTTCGCGCGATTAATGTCGAGCACTGTTGCTGTGGACTCTCTCCATTTGGGTGTCGCAAGCACCGGCGAAGCAATGGAGGGTTTGTTGTCAACTGCGAATGTGGATTCAAGGTCATGTATGGAGAAGATGGCGTCTTGGGGGATATCGTTCCAGATCGAAGAAGCAACGGCTGGAGGCTGCAACTTGTCCCAGAAGAAAGGTCTTAATCGTTTTGCGGGCGATGTTCGGAAGATAGATGCGGGAATTAGAGGCGGGGGTACTCCAGTTGAAGCACCCTTGGACGGTGGTGGAGGCGGTGGCGGTGGCGACAACCCAGAATGTACAGACGCAGGCAATGACGGAGGCGGCGGCGGGGAAGCTAGGCTTCTATTTCCCCGTTCACTTGAAGAGGAATGCGACGCAGGGGGTGGCGGCGGAGGCGGCGGCGGAGGCGGAGGCGGAGGCGGAGGCGGAGGCGGAGGCGGAGGCGGAGGCGGAGGCGGAGGCGGAGGCGGAGGCGGAGGCGGAGGCGGAGGCGGAGGTGGAGGCGCGACAGGAAATGGAGGGAAATCTGATACAGGTAACAAGATATTCTTATCGCTCTCTGGCGTTTTTACGATAGCCGGTTTCCTTTCTTCTGGAAGTGTTACTGCTTGTTGAGGTTTCGGCGGTGGTGGAGGTGGCGGGACCGTAGACTTGTAATCACGCTCTGTGACGATCTTCGGTTTGGTGGCGAGTTCATTCCGAAGGTTCTCTATCTGAGCGTAGAGTTGCGATATCTCTTCATCTTTCAGCGTAAACTCCTCAATGGTCCGCGTTGCTATGAGTTGTGCATCAACTTCGGCTTTGCGGCTCTCCTGCCTAGATCGGAACCGGGAGTGAATAGATTCCAGTGAGCGCTTAAGATAAAGTAGCTCTTTGTCCTTGGTCACAATGGAACTTCCAAGTTCTTCAACCTACGCCATTGTTAGCGTACTGCTGAGTGAACAGTCTATAGACCCACTTTGATCTTCAGTCTAGCGATCTCGTCCATGAGACTATTCCATTTGACCTTGTCTCGTTCTCGTTTCTCCTGCTCGGCCTGAATATATGGCGTAATTAGATGGGAATAATATTTCGCTATTGCAGTGACCTACGTCTTCCTTACTGCTCGTAGGATCCTGGACCTTGAGTCTATCAAGCTCCGATTGCAGCTGTAAGACCTGCTTCTCTTTTTGAACCAGGCGTTGAACAATGGCCCGGAAGCTCTAATGGGAAGGGTTGAGGGACTATTGAGCAAATATACGTGGCACAAACCTCTTTCCCTCCTATTCCATCAGTTCTAGCATTGGGTACCGCCATGTTCATAGGAAATAACCGCAGACTGTTGAGCTCCACAGTTTGCTGGTCCAGCTCAACTCGAAGTCGGTCACCCTACAAACAATTGTCAAGAACACATTGGGCAACAAATATATCGTGACTTGCCTCGGTAGTTAATTCATTCACTCGTTGGTGCAGACTATCCAGTTCTTGCTCTCGCGCGACGATAACATCGTTATCCGGATGCGGCCCTGCATAAGGAGGCCGGCCCGTAAGATACTGCACAGAAGTTGTGAAGTCTTTCAAGAAGACAAGCCAGTCATCCTCACTTTAATAATGGTCTCAGTCGAAGGAACGTTTCGTCGTGAATGATCAGGACTTACATATCGTTGATAGTCATGAGGTGCTCCAGGAAGCTAACAACGATGCTGTTGAGCCCACTCTTGATTTGTCTGCTCATGAAGTGAGCTTTGATGTTGAGAAAGAACAAACATTTAACATACACATCGATCTCTCTTTGCATGATTAAGATGCATCGTGTTAGTATACTCAAGATCTGTGGATATATGTCACCCTGTTGTTTCGACAACCGGACAAGCTCGTCCAATGCAAATTCTGAATCAGAAGCTGTCCTTTCGTGGCTATATCTCACGAGATTGCTAGCACGCGCCCGCATATCCTCTTCATCTTCGTACTTCTCTTCCGTGTACACATCGAGTTGAGTCATAAGCGATTCTGGAGGGCGGACGTAACGAAGAGTCTGTATACACCATCTCAAAAAATGTAGACATTGTGTTCACAATAAATTCTTACCACAATGCGTTCATTGAGTCCTCGTCGCCCAAATTCTTCTCGAAGCAAGATTCTATCTTCTAGCGAATCCGGGCAGTTTGTCAACGCGTTTATGAGAACCATGGACGCTGTCCGGGCCTCCCAGATACCTTCATCCTCCATTCTGTATGTAGAGTCAACAGCTTCTCCGAATTCTATTTCTATTTCAGGTAATTCGAGAGAAGCTATGAGCCCCTCGAAGCGAAAAGGCTCATCGAAGGCGACGCGGTAGTCTGACATCGCGGCAAGCACGGCCTTGTGTCCTGCTGGAAGAGATACAAGACAGATGGCAGCAAGGAGGTCCGAGACAAGATTTCGTAGCTTATGAGAAGACGCATGGAGGGAATACGCGATGTGAGTAATGAGCGTCGGTGAGGACAATACTTCTTCGAAGCCGAACTGTAAAATAGATGAGTTGTACATTCAATAACAAGCGGAATATGGACACACCTCTGTGTTCAACAAAACCCGGAGACATTTGACGACCTCGAGGAGAGTGGTACTTTCAGTATCAGTTAAACTCTTTCTCTTGCCACCCTTTCCGACAAGGCCCGCAAGCACCTTTCCAAGAACGTCCAACCCTTTCTGATCTCCAATGAAATCTTTAATCCAAGCTAGAGTAGCTGTTGAAAGGTGGACGCGTAAAGAAATCAGGTGTTTGACAAGTCGGATGTCAGAAGGGTTTCCGCTGATGATACCATCGATATACCATTTTGGTGTATTCACATCCTTGGTGGAGCCCTTGCCAGACAAAGGCACGCTTTTATCACCGCCAGACGACGCCCACCAGCTGAACCACATGCCGCCCGTACTTTGGGCTTGAAGTGGCTGAGTCTCTTCTGTTGCCCGCTCAAACTGAGCTTTGACCTTGCCCTCCGCAGATCCTGCCCGTTTATGGAATTCCCCACCATTGCAATTAGGTTCAGCGGATATGACTGGGGGAGCAGCATTTCCCGTACCCCAGGAAGATAGGGAAAAGCGCTTCATGAGACCAGCATCTCCTGTTAGCTGAGGTACAAGCCGAGGTAAAAGGCCGGAAGCACATGATCCATGCGTCTGTGAAGGTTGATGATTGTGTATCTGTGACCCAGATGTTGACGCCGATGTAGAACGGTACTGCTGGTGCTGCCGAAGGAGGTATTTTCTTCGGTCGGATGGCAACTGATACATGGCCTGTCTCTGCTGCTCTTTGAATCCTAACTCGTCCTGTAGCGGGCTTCGCATCAGCACGCAAATTGATACTTTCTCACCTCCCACGTACTAGCATTTGTTCGAATTCGTAGGAATCTAAATCCTGGTTATCGGCCTTCGTTTCAATCGTGGTGTTGGCATCCAAGCTACCTCTAGTAGACTGCTGCACCAGAAGTGGCTCACTGACACTCATGCGCTCTACCCCAGTGTTTGCTTCGGCTTTGGGAGGTGAAGTAGAGCGGAACCATCCCTCGAACATACTAGAGATGCGATTAGTAGAGACCGGGCTTTTCACTTCCGTCTGACTGCCTTTGGCAGTGGGATCAGCAACGACATGCGTGCATTTTTGCTTGGCTGTTCCTTCTCCCTGCGTTTCAGTGTCTTGCATGCGAACGACTTTCAGAGTCGATTCTATGGGCTCCATGGATGATATCGAGACCGTCCGAGACTTGGAGCGGCGATACCACTCGTCAGGCACTGCAAGTCGGAAGCGACGTTTCGCTTGGGCTGAAAACTGACTGGGTATAATCGTAGACTCTATAATCAGAGAGATACGAGAAGTAGGGGACAACCTGGTAGTCTCTAGTGTGCAATGATCAGGTAAAGCACTTACACGTGATTGAACTGGATCTTACTCTCTGAATCTCCTTCGGTCCATGTTTCTTCAAGTGTATACTCCAATGGGCCGCCGCCCAGGATCGGTAGAGACTTTGTCAACCCAAGCTCTTCAATGATGGATTCAATGAGATCCTCGACAGTAGTTGACCGTGCGATAAAGCATCTCCATTGAAACCCATCATGGACTTCAGGCACCCGTATGAATGAGACAATCAAGGACAGCAACGGGTGCAGAGAAATCAAGCGCAAAAGAGGGGAGCGGAGATGCGAAGTCAGCACAGAGGAAGAAAAATACCAGTCCGAAGATCGGTCTGCAGGAGTCTTGCGAATCAACGGGGCTACTTTCACTGAGGGCTCCAAAACGCCTACAAAGAACTTAATGCATATGAATTGGACGCAGGTAATATCGACCGACCGTCACCCAAGGCTTCTAGCCCTTCTTCTTCCCACTGCCGCCCGCTATGCTCCATCCGAATTGTTTGCATGGCCCAACCGAAAGGATTAAGATCCCCGAGTACCGCCTGAACGACCCCATCCTTAGAACCCAATGACTCGATTAAGTCCTGAACTGCACCATCTTGCCTGATGGTTACAAAGTGTAGCGATTTCTCCGGAAGTATGATAGGAACGACGAGACCATCCGGCATGGTTTCAAGCTGTCGCGCAACCTCGCAGGTATAGAACTGTCAGAGTGACACCAAGGTTCAGAACTAGCATATAAGGTGCTCCTGGATGCGTTCACACCTCAAGCCAGAAAAAAATAAAAGGGTACGGAGTGCTTAATAATGGCAGGCGTAGTAGTCGCGTAGCTATTGTGCCAGTCATTCCGGACCGCGGACCGAGTAGAAGTGCCGTAGGCGCTGACGTGTCTGCTCCGAAAGTTGAGCTGCTCCAACTAGGATGCGAACTCTTGTCGTCTTTTGGATACAACAATAATGTATTACACGGGACAAAAATTATACCAAAGCAAGAAATACAGATCGAAAGTGGTAAAATGTTGGTATCAAGGCATGGACGATGAACTTTCTGTATCTACAGATGGATGCACCATATAATAGACACGAACATCCCCTGCCTGACCACTGCTCTCCTCCATTGAAGTGGGCAATGAGTTCTGAACGTCACCTGTGATTTGGATGAGATAATTATCCTGTGGAAGAAACATGAGCGGACGCGTGCGAGCAGATGAGTGTGACGCTGTCACCTTCACGAGCTTCTTCAGCACCTTCGTGATCAGCTCTTTCTCGTACTCGAGCTCTTCGACGTCCTGGATAGCAGACTCTTGAAGCTCAAGATACCAGTCAATGAGCTCGTCTCGATCGATGCCTTTTCCTGTATCGCGCTCCACCTCCGATAGATGCAGCACAATCAAGCTCTGCAGCGTCATGTACTTATCGTGCGTGATGACCATCCTCTTTTTCTGTGGTTTCGGTGCCTCATCGATGGCCATGCCATGGGCTCTTGGAGTAGACAGCCCATTTGATTGAGTCATCAGGCCGCCACCGTCGAGGCCACTGGATGCATTATAGAGATCCCCGGTCTGCTCAATAGTCTCCATACCTGACATCTCAACGTCTTGGCTGTCTTCTTGACCAGACTGAGGCTGGGCATTGGGTGCGCGGTTACCCTGCACTTCCTCGTCGTCAATGTCGATATCATCCTGTTCTACGTGGATGATGGACTGTTTCAGCAGGCTGTATGCTTCACGTACAAAAGCCGGAGATATCTGGAAGCGTTGTGAATACAAGTAGATTTTCGTGCCACTTGCAAGGAGACTGACCTCGGAGGTACAATTGGCGCGGGCAATGGCTTCGCTTAATCGTATCATGCTTTCAAGCTGGCGAACCGTTATCCGGTATGAGTTCCTGCCCGTTCCCGAGGCATCATCCTGCCGCAGCATCCGATATTTTTCTACCAAAATATCTGCAGCCTCGGGAGTAAGCTGAAACACCTCAGCGTCAGTACATACACTACGCAACATGGATGCGGAAAGTGAGCACCTTGGGGTTGAACGTTCTAGCGTAGCGGATGTACCGTTGCAGGGCTTCGGTGCTGAACTCCGGATTCAATGCTTCATCTTGGAATCGATGCACATTGACAATATGCTTCGCGATGTTGAGATCGGTCTTTTCGTCGCACTCATCCAGGACGATGAAGAACAAATCGAAACGACTCATAATTGGCGCCGTCATCGCGACGTTGCCTCGCAACGTCTTTTTTCGATCATACCGACCTCCAATGGGGTTCGCTGCTGCAAGAATTGATGTACGTGCATTTAGCGTGGCATGGATGCCAGCTTTGGCGATGGAAATTGTCTGCTGCTCCATAGCTTCGTGGATGGCGACCTGGTCTGAAATATCCATCTTATCAAATTCATCAATGGCGCAGATACCGTTGTCCGCAAGCATGAGGGCTCCAGCTTCAATGGTAAAGTCACCTGTTTCTTCATCTCTGACGACTGCAGCCGTGAGACCGGCAGCGGAGGAGGCCTTGCCTGATGTGTAAACTGCTCGGGGCAGGAATGAGCAGATATATCTGAAAGTCAGCATCAGCGAGACAGCCCAAGGACGGCATGTAGAAAGACTGACTTCAAGAACTGGGATTTTGAGGTGGACGGATCACCAACGATACAAATATTGATATCGCCGCGTAAATGCATGCCTTCCGGTGTTTGCTTGTGCACACCACCCATCAGCTGCAGAAGCAAACCCTTCTTCACGATCTCATGACCATATACAGTGGGAGCAATGCTCTCCACTAGACGGGAGTAGATGTGATCCGCCTCGATCATTCGCCTGAGTTCCTCAAACTCGGGTTCCGTAAGTGACCTAGCAAAAGCTTGACCATCATCTTCGCCATCCTCAGCTTCTCCCCTGATGTTTGTAGGTCCCTACCAAAGCGCAATGCAGTGGCTTGAACAAACTGCCAAATATAATATCAATGAAGCGGAAAGATGAGCTTACCCTTCCATCCGCATCATGCACCATGCATGCCAGGAACGCAGTCTTATACTGCAGGTCTCTGACACCTAAGGATTTTAAACCAGTTACCCCACTCCCGCCCACAGAGCCGGTTCCGTTGTTCACCCCGCTTTTGCTCGCCTCCCTCATAAGCTGAGCCTTGTTACCGCCGGGCAGACCGAGTTGGCCGACATCAGGCACCACGATGAACGTGCCCGTGAAAACACATTTGTCCCCAGCTTTCGCACGTTCAACAAGTTCAGAGCGAAGAATTACATCCAGTGATCGTGGCATAGACCCTGTAGGGATTTCAGATGGGTTTTCCTGTATCCGAACCTTCTGCCAATCTGTGAATTTGGATGTATCGATTTGAAGTTGCCAAGCGTTTCGATTGCCGCAGGTAGGATTGGGACATAGATTAGGCTGCAAAAGCACAGTCAGTAGTCGGAAGGCTACGAAGCAGTGTCATGCATGTACCTCGGTATACTTGAACTGTTGCTCAATATCGTTCACAAGCCCCCCACAAACCTCGCAAATAAAGCTTCCAAACAATAGCTCTGGTCGAACCTCGCTTGTTCTGGTCACCGTTCCGCTGATACTCATCAGAGTCCCAATCTTCTCCGTTTTCAAATCCCGGATGGCAGATACTAATGGAAGGTGATAGAAGGCGACATTAAATTCTCGGGACTGTAGGTTGACCGAGTCAGTTGCAGCGGCGGTCGGATTGATCTTTAGATACTCTGGCTCAAACTGGGCCACAAGGTTTTGTAGGGCGCGGCGCAAGTAGGGGAAGAAGCGATAATACTGCTTCTGTATCGCGTCGGCAAGAACGTCGTCTTTCCGCAACAGGTGACCATAGTCGACGTAAAGGGTCGTTAATTCGTATTCGCGCATGGTGTGGATTTGCTCGACGTAAATGAGCTCGCCATCCGAGCCAGTAGGGGCTTCACCATCAGAACCTGGAGTCCCAGCGAGTGCGACTTCCTCCGTGAACCTGAAGATACGCGATGAATATGTGAATCGGCGTTAAATGGTCTCTGTTTTACGTTTTCAAGAATGTCTCAAAAGCTTCTGCCACGCTCTCACCAACCGCATCTTTGACCATGGGTACATCTCCATTAATTTGCTGACCTCGCACCCTGCGCCTCTTCTGAGAAGAACCGTTCTCTTCTCTGATCTCTTCGGCCTCATCGTCTGCAAAAGTCAACGGATCTGCAGTTTGACGAGCCCGGCGAGGGGTAGCATAATTGCTGGAGGATTGGGTCTGAAGGGGCACGCTGCTTGGCGGTAATGATGAACGCGGTGGCACTGGAGAAGATAATAGTTGGTCAGAATCCATGTTGAAATGGAGGAACGATGTCCAGCAGGCCACAGCGGCAGCACGCGTCGCTTGATGACGCGTAATCACCGGCCCTAAACAACCACTCATCCCAGGATATTCGTTGTAAGTAGCAGCGCTGCTTGTTCTCATCTGTTGCTACACACATGATAGGTGTTCATTACTGTTATTAGAGGTCGCGCCAGGATTATATATTGTCGTAAGATATGGGTATAAGGCTATGCAAACGATAGCCTGCAGAATTAAACTATGGGCCTGTTGTCCATCGATGATGCAGACATTAAAGGAGAGTTATTATGAGCGGAGACATGCTAAGAACGAATATCAGAACAACATGCTTGCGGATACCAACATTAGAAAGAGCGACATAAAGTACAGGCAAGATCATGAACCAGATGGGACAGACGTCAATGAGGACATTATTGTTGATGAAGTTGACACGATAAAGTCAGACCAGATTTGTCAATCATCATCGCATTTCAGCGAATCTTGCGAGGATTGAAAATAAGTTGGCAGTTCATTGAAGCGGGAAAAATGACCTAAAGAGAAGAGTGAGATAAAAGGAACCCAATGTGAGTTATCTGTAGACCACGCACAAAACTATCCCTCATCTCCATGCTCTTCTCAGTTGTCTGTGGAGGTGCAATGACCTCAAAATTCCGTACAATGACAGCTACTACGATTTTGAGCATGAATTGCGCGAGATTTTGGCCTCCACAGATACGAGAGCCCGTCCCGAAAGGCATCATGTGCTGTGCCATTCTTTGAAGCTCTTCTCCGTTATCTGGAGTCTCCAGCCAGCGGTCCGGCAGGAAAGTGTCAGGAGAAGGGAAGATCGAGGCGTCACGGTGCATGGACCAGCCTTGTGTGGCTACAACTGTTCCGGGAGGTAACGCAAAACCCATCAGATCGAATGATTCATAAGATGGCCCGTTCTTCGAAGTTGACTCCGGAACCACACGTTCAAGCAAACTTGGTGCTGCGCTGTAGACACGGAGACCTTGAATGTTTGGCTTAGCCCAAGGAATACCTGAAATAAATAAGACAATATAAACTGACCTTCTTTTATGAAGGCATTCAAGTATGGCAACCTCTGCAAAACAGAAATGTCAGGGATTGCTCTACAGTCCGGGAGCGAAGCATCTAATTCCTCTTGCAGCTTCTTGACAACGTCTGATCGACGACTCAACTCCCAGCAGAGGTACGAGAGTGTAGTAGAAGTCGTGTCAGAACCAGCAATACTATTTAAGTTGCCAAGTACTCAGTATTCTTCGATTATCGTCACGGAGAACGAAAGTAGGCACGAACAGATGACCCATGTGCTCCGAAATTATATTTTGATCCGAAATCAGTTCATTGGAAGTCCCCATACGATAATGAAGGAGTCGCTGCAGCATTGTCTTCCTCTCAGTTTCATCCATGTTGTTGGCAGTCATTCTTGAGCGCGCTTCGTAGACTCTAGCGCCAACGAACTAATTGATAGACGGTCAATGGAGGTTTCCCCAAGACGTATTCTTGCTTACTTCAGCCATGACTCTATCTGAATCACACAATTGACGCCAACGTCTGTTCGGGATGCGGCATATAAAGTTCCAAGCCCAAGCAGGAACTGCACTTCGCTAATAAAGAACCGGCGTAAACAGCTGGAACGTTGCGGCTTAGACATGAACTCACAAGTATTCCACGTTTGGGGAAGTCAGCAATGGCGCCAGAAAGAGGGTCTTCTGCGTTGATGGCCCATTTGCTAAGGGCACCAACTTGATAACCAAAACATGTAGTGGCGATGACGTCAAGCATCAGCTGCCGGAAGAACACCAGACAGTCTAAAGAGCTTAAGCCTGCAATACCATCCAGAATCTGCAAGAAGTGAAGTCAATGTGAGGCGTGGAGAAAGTGAAACAATAAATGTTACTGACGTCCACAAGTTGAAGAGTATACTGGTGCATTTCAGGTTGGAACAGAGCAAGATTGACTGGCGAGTAGTGGGGAGCATAGCCCTTCTTCCGAGCAACATGGGGAGCATGTGGTAGAGTCGTCATGCTGCCACGGACATAAGCACACAGCGAAGTTACGTGCCAAGAATACGCTCACGCATGGTCGTTATCGTTTCTATGACAAAGATTAGCGATGGTAAAAGAGATACGGACAGCAAGGCTCACGTCAAAAGGCTCTTGTAGTAAAGGCTCTTATCGAATTTGTGGATTGTATAAACGCTTTTGGTGGTCATTACGTCGCTGAAAACAACTTTGTTAGGACCGACGCGGACTACGGGGCCGTAGTTCTGGAAAAGATCGTGGATAGTTTTGCATTGCTGCAACCGGACTACGTGTGTTGTGAGCCAGAAGTCCGAGATTGCCGCATACCAAGGACCGGGGATGTCGCTGAGGGGAGAAAAGATGAGTTGATATATCGCGTTGGCGAAGATGTAGATGGTGAAGAGCGAGATGAAGGTAGCGACGTAGTGCTGGCTGACGAAAGCGAGAGCAGTGATAGCAGAATCCATGTTGTGGGGTATTCGAGGTTAACCAGGAGGAACTCGAGGTCCAAGAAGAACTTGAGGGACGCAACGCGGGCGGCGGGGAGGGAACACTTGGGGAGAGGGAGGAAAGAAGAACCCGGAAAGACAGCACGCATCTTCCGGGGTTTTTATACACAGAACAATCCATTGTCGTGCTCTGGCCAGGGCCTTGAACGTTACGTCACAGGTGTTTCTTGTATGCATTCCACGCAGGACTCGGATGAACGTAGATATTCATCCATGAGTGACGACGAGCCCGATCAAGCAGTCCAATTGCCTTTGCAAGCCTCGTTGACAGCCCGCCAGCCACACGAGGCAAGCCGCACGAGGCGGCGTCCGCCCAGGATGTGGCCTCGTCCTACTTGAACCGTCGTACACCCCAAAACGATGTTCGACAAACTCCCCATCTTATGGTGCCTCTTATGCTTACAAGAGGCTAACTGAGAGGACGAGAATGACCAAGAGTTTCAACAGCGAACATTAGAAAGGGAATACATCCTCACCTACGTCTTACCGAGATTCCGAAACGGTATGCCAGCTGCCGTTTACTATTCCGGTGATGGACAGGACAAGCCCGGCAAGCATCAACTAAATACCGACCTCGGTTCATTCCATATCGACCGTCCCTTTTACAGGAATTGGCACCAACACCTTCAGCTGATTACACAGCCTCGTGGGCTGCCAACACATGACCTCAAAAGCTCGTACCTTGTCAAATATGAAACTGCTACCCCCACGACACGCAAGTGACAACAAATCCGCGATGATCGTACGTCCAGGGCGTCCGAACAAACAAACGAGCAACAGCTTGAGGATCTGTCACCGATGATGCTGGCGTGTCAAAAACACCCCAGATACAATCAATCTGGGCGTCTGAGGCATGCACGATACTGCTTCTCCAAAAGAAACACAGGCAATGCCGTTCACCGGCTGCTTCTGCAGACCACCATAGAGGGACAGGTGTGACTCCCGCATGAACATCTATCGACTTACTTCCGGTGAAACCATGTCAGAAAACAGACGAGCCTGCGCAATCATTACAGCGCGCAACCGGTACAAGGAGCGATACAATGTGGCAAAATCTTCTGTCAAAAGCCTATTGTATGGACCACCTAAACCGCTTGTAAAAAGCATATGACGCGAAATACCGCACCTCCAACACCTGCGACCTAACCCTGGGAGGCATGGTTACTTGCTCTTCGCATTGCCGTACTTCGTCTTCGCCGATAGACCTACTTCGGCGAAAACCATATACACGAACTCGACACTTCCCCGCATTACATTTCCATACATTCCAGAAGAACCACAAGCCTGCAGGTCGATTGTGGTTAGATGACCGAAGTCGGCAATCAACAGGCAGAGAATGCGCTTCCACGTGGTCACAGAGGAGCCGGAAGACACAACACAAGGACTTCATTGAGCGCAAACAGGATGTACAGGTTGGCAAGTTGACATGGTGTCATCAATGTGGGCGTGTCTGGCAATAATCCTGAGACTGTGATTTCGGGGTTCGTCGGGAAACGAAATCGTGAAGATATTGAGCTATTCCAGGAGGAGAGCGGCTCGATGTACAGGAAGAACAGCTTGTAGGGAAAGAAGGGGATATCGAAAGACATCTTCGCCAGACTAGTGAGTGCGAGGCATCGGCGACTTCGGCGACTCGGAGCCATCACGGGTTACGTACAGTACCTGGCCAATTCTGGTGGTTCTTGCAGAACAGCGCTCATGTCTATCAGTAAGGTTGTTCAATTGCTGTGATTCTCGAACGCCAGTCATTGGCATGTCTTATCATCGACTGTTCGGAAATCGGTACCTACCGCGTCAACTCCCTGGTTCCCATGGCCGGATCGTCTGCCCTCAAACACGACCGCACCTCGCACATTCTGACCTCAGACTAGATCATCTCCGGTCCCTGTCTTCTTCCTTAGCCTCGCGCGCCGCTGTCGACAATGACAGCAACATGCAGGCTGAGACCGACACCTTCGGACACTACTCTGTCATCCTCCCCCAGGAGCCTTTTGTCTTTGGCGTGTCGCATATCACCCCTCGTCCTGTTCCACGTCACATTGTTCGACCACCTTATGCTTCTGTTTCATCGTCTCATGATGAAGCAGCGTCCACAGGGGCACAAGCATCTGGCGATAAATCTGATACAGCAGATGGGAGAATCTTATTAGGCAGCGGGGATGAACTACGCCTCAGACGTGCCGCTGTTCTCGCCAAGCGCGTCCTCGAGTACGCCGGCTCACTGCTCGAGGTAATGTACAGCCACATCTGTCGACGTGTTAGGTTACTGAATGTCAGATAGGTTGGTGTGACGACCGATCACATTGACGCCGCCGTCCACGAGTACATCGTTTCTCACTGTGCTTATCCGTCTCCACTCCTTTACTCGGGCTTTCCAAAAGCCTGCTGCACTAGCGTGAACAATGTTATTGCGCACGGCATTCCTGACCAGTGAGTGGGGGTCTTTTATCTCGTTCGGCCCGTTTTCTATTTCGAAACACGGTGCTAGCCGCCCTCTTGAAGACGGTGATATCATCAACATTGACATCACTGTGTATCTGGATGGCTTCCATGGTGACACTTCGAAAACATTCCTTGTCGGCAACGTCGTAAGCCTCCCTGCATGGGGCTTGAGCTCGTTAAAGTCTGACATGTTGATTGAGGATGAACCAGGGAAAGCTCTGATACGCGCGACCGATGAAGCGCTAGCGGCCGGGTTGGAAGTATGTGCCCCTGGCCGCCAGTTCAAGGCCATCGGAAACGCTATCCACCACGCAGCAACCGAGAGCGGGTATTCGGTCTCAAGTCAATTCACCGGGCATGGAATTGGGAAGGTATTTCACCGGGCTCCGTGGATCCTGCACCATCGTTAGCGTTTAAGTGTTATGCCTTCTTGCGCTTTGACTGAAAACGTATCCTAAAGGAAATGATGAACCCGGGGTCATGCTTCCAGGACATTGCTTCACCATAGAGGTCTGCATGCGGATCTGCTCTGAATGTCACCTCAAACTGATCTGTCAAACCTCCCTATAACCTTATATAGCCTTCCCTGATACAAGGCTCTAATCCACGAGGATGGTTATTCCCCGACGGCTGGACCGTGTCGACGGAGGTGAGCATGAGTTTCTGCATTTGCGCGTCTAGATTTAGATTCTGATGGGTCATCCACAGAACTGCGCCAGAAGTGCACAGAAGGAGCACATGATTTTGATTACTAAGGACGGTGCAGATGTAATAACTTCCTGACGGTATAATTACCTCCTTACCCAGACGTAAGGATCTGCACATGTGTGCCATTCGATAGCCCGTAACAACCATACTATAGTTAGCAATCTTTGTTGAGGGCATACTGTAGGTATATTAGTACATCTGAATTATAATGCCTTGACAGGGTTTGTAGGATATCTATCAACTTGGTCCGACAATACCGAGCCTTGGTCTTGTCGACACAGCCCTCAGAGACGTGTTCTCTCGGTCAGACCCAGTAGCCATGCGTCTAGTGGGACTGGCAGAAACCTCTGAGCGGTTGGAGGTGCTCTTGTCGCGGCCAAGCCATGCTTGCACCAGCGGCTGATCGAGCTCCGGAGAATAATTACACGAATGAAATAGTTCTAAGTACTTCAAGAAATTTTCCGTGGAGTTGAACAGTGGTAATGCTAGAGATCATCGAGACGTCACTGTCATATTCCGATAACACCAAAACGCATAGCCAGATGCTTACCGTCTTGCAGGACATTGCGAGCCTGGTTGCAAGAAATATTGCGGCTCCACATCACTGGTTTAAAGTGCTTGTGGCTCAATAGTTATACGATCATCACTCATCAAACCACTCACAGTATGCACAAACGGCGACGGCGGCGTGAGACTCAGTCATGGAGTGAACGAGGACTGGTTTTCCACTATCGATAGCAGCTTGGACATACTGGCATGTGTCTGGGAGTGCGAGTAATAGCGTTTCTCTGGAATGATTAGGTATATTGATATGTTCATGCTCCACGTTGAGGGGAGAGGGGAATTGTCGAGCCGGAGAAAGGGAAAGAATACGTCCGATCCCCAGATATGATATCAGACATGCTGCTTGTTCTTGGTCAGTTGGAAAATCGCTACAAATTTGAGATGATATCAATGAGTGACGGAGTCATTAACACAACGTCGTGTAACCGGACCTGCTGAGGTATAATTTATCAGGGATTATGGGAATTGTATCGCTGATATAATTGAGGAAGCCGGTGATATCTTGACAGTGCCTTCGTTTCCAGGCGAGATAGAGAGCATTGCTTTGTGACGGCTCGTATCTACATGCATCAAACACATGCAACTGCCTCACAAACCCATAATTCGGTTGTACTTGTGGTCTACCTGATACATCGATATTTGCATGATATCAGGATGCGAACGATGTAGAAGCCAATTCTCAGTACTCACGAGCTTTGACATACGCTAGCGCCTTTGGTACGGACCAATGTTTCGTCATCATCACTTATTCGTGCGCAATCCACCGCGACGGTCCCTATCAATGGGACACTAATGATGGGGTTGAAACGTTGCCACTCACAATAAGCGCAGACTACGGTGGCACTTCTCGACATGCCCATGACGCAGTGTACAAGAACTTTGCCACCTTCATCTAAAGCGGTTTGAATGAAACGGCAAGCTTTGGGAAGATGTATGAGAAGATTCTCGAATTCTGTGTCTTGGACAGCTATCATCAAATGGCTGGCGCCCTGTGACGAATAATCTGGGCAGACAGAGAGGACGTGGGTAATTCCAAGCTCTGGTTGCAGCTCAAGAGACAGGGCACCCGCCAAGCTGACGTTTGTAATGTATGTTAGATACGCAAAGGAAGAGAGAGAAAAAAGAGACGCAATAAAGTTGACCCACTTTCCGATGTACAACTTGTCGTCAACAATTGCATCGATATTTCTGGTTGAGACGTTACGCATGTCGCCAGATAGCAGGCTGGTCAACAACGTTATCAGTGGGTGGCGCAAGGGGTGTTCAATGCTGGTGGCCTTGAGGAGAGCTTGGACTTTGGATGATAGATATAAAGAGAGGAATGCAGTGCCCCAGCACTTTGCTTGGTCTTCGGTCGGAATTGATTAGGAGGCGGGTGTATTCATAATGGAATTTGATGATAGGGAAGACATCGTTTGTTGCCACGCGGAAAGCGGAGTTAATATAACAGCTTTGCACGGCTCATTTAGGACTCTTTCGGTGTTGTGACTGCTGTTCGGTGTGCCGATAGCAAGTCTATGACGACAGTGGCACGCAAATACGCGCTAGAGATGACCCTCAGCGGCTGATTGCAGGGTCCTCATGACGAAAGAGAAGACCCTGCTAGTTCCGATCCTCACAATTAGTTACTCGTCTCCTCGATTCCTAGACCCTCCCCAGCATTCTCGGGGAATGCAGATAGTTTCGTGGCTTGGGTAGCCCAGGATCTCAAATAAACACCCCATGATCCCAGAACCACGGTGATAAGGAGTACATAGGGGAACTGGAAAGAAAATAGCTTCCTTATCTAACCATCCTAACTCCACTGCTCCACAACACGCGACTTCTATTACAGATTCGATCCGACCACTAGTGCCGCTCGCTGCGGGAAAAGTCTCACGCTTTGCTGTACGTCTCCTACAGTCCCACTGAAAAGTTGTGCGTGACTCCATGACCGCATAGTTGGCGACACTCCCAGAGTGTCAAGGAGTTCCTTCGCCTTGTGTGGTATAAATGGTTGGAGGAGGATCCCACACATGCGCAAGGTCTCCAAAGATAGCGCGTGAACAACTTCTACAACACTGTTTGCCGTATGTTTTGACCACGGCTCAGTCACCGTCACAAGTTGATTGGCCTACATCACACATGAGCTACGTTAAAAGCTGAGGTCAAGTAGAACAAACCAGTTGCAACTGCCGTATGACGGCGTCTAACGCTTCCGCCAATTGAAGTGCCTGGAGCTGCTCATCAACCTTAGTAGCCAACTGCCTCAAGGCTAAGACACTCTCGTGAATTTGAGGAATGTCCATTGACTCGGGCGGCGAGAGTTGTAAGCGCGAATAATAGTCTGGCGGAAGCCTTTTTCTGATAGCGGCAGATGTAACTCGAAGATAGAAATTGCCAAGGAGAGACTGCAATTCAAAAGCATGCTTATTTAACTGTCCTGGAGACCAATCTAGAAGTGCCAAATTATTACCATACAGCCCGAAGTAAGTGAATGTATGCGATGCCTCACCAACGTCTTCTCGAAATCGCCCACCAACACGCACGAGGTAATACCTGACAAGATCTACACCTAATTCTTCCATTGCACTGAATGGGTCAGCAACGTTCCCGACAGATTTAGACATTTTTTGCCTGTTTACTGTCCAATGTGAATGTGCCAATAACCTTTTAGGAAGAGGGAGACCCAGAGCCTGCAGCATAGCGGGGAAGTAGATAGCGTGGAAGCTAAAAGCACATGAGAAAGAGTAAGACTGCACGCAAGATAATGCATCACCGAATGATGTCCTTGCCGATTATCTGTAGGTCTGGAGGCCAGGTAGATGATATGGATCCCGCATCGGCCCAAGGGTAACCGGAGCCAGTCAAGTACACGATCAATGCATCGAACCAAACATAGATAGTATGGTTAGGGTCACTTGGAACGGGAATGCCCCAGTGCAGCCGACTTCGCGGTCGCGAGATAGACAAGTCCTCAAGAGGTTCTGAGAGCATAGCAAGAACCTTGGAATGTTGCTGAGGAGGATACACAGAGTTAGAATCTTCTTGATAACGTGTATAGAGTGAGTCACGGAAAGCCGACAAGCGGAACTTGTAGTTTTCTTCCTGCATCCATTCTACAACAGACCCGGTCTCTGCGGAAACGACGACTTCTTCACTTTCTCCATTGTGCGCTGTCGACAGCCTTCTGACTTTGACAACCTGGGAGTCGGTATAAAAGCACTCATCAGACACAGAATACCATCCCTTGTGGGTGCCTGTGTATATGAGACCCTTCTCATCCAAGACGCGCTTGTATCTTACGTTCAGAGCATGGAGTTGCATGAAGGTTTGCGGCGACATACCCATACATGCTGTACAGCGTCACGATGATCTCGCTCCGTTGTTCTGATGAAACGTGTGTGACTTGAGTGTGCCTTCTCCGCCAAATTCTGATATGGTATGCCTCATTTCAGCGTGTTGTTCATGTCAACGTGACTTATTACAACACACACGGAAATGTTGGCTCAGCTCGTCACAGAAAAATGAAGGCGGAATGCCCTTATCCTTCGCTGCCTTCTGTATTTTGAGGCCATGTTCATCGGTTCCCACGGTAAAGTGGACAGGTCTATCTGGGGCACTCAGCTTGGCATGACGTGCAAAGATATCTGCGATCACGAGAGAGTATAGATGTCCGATATGAGGAACTAGGATTCGCCGAGCCTGTTGACTAAAGTGTGCTGTTGATTGTACTGGGAGTACGAACCTGCATTTGGGTAGAAGATTGGTGTCGTGATATAATATGGCCTTAGGGGTGCGTCGCTGGACGATGAGAAAAGACGGGGATGGGCTCGGCGAGTGGTGGAGTACCGAAGAATAGGATGAACAGCCGTCCTTCGAATCATGAGAAGAGACGACATGACCACAACCCACACTGGGGTTAGGTCTTCTGCTACACCCACTCGGCAAGCTATTCTTGTATGCGCGTATCATAATACAGTATTCACTGTTCCTCATTTTTTGGCAGCTCCACGGCATTTTCTTCATTTCTGCGTTCTTCACGGTCACTGGGACCAGCCGCTGGCTCACTATACACCACCTGTCACCTGTTTGTAGCTGGTCTACGTGTACGACAACAGTTCGACTTTGCTTTACCGAGAGATGTCAGATTCATTTGCTGACCTTTGGAACTCGACGGCTCCCTCAAAACCTCCACAACCAGCTCCAAGACTCGGTTCTTCCATCGCTTCTGCAGGTGGTACCCGCCGCACTCAGCATGATGCATTCTCTCTTCTCGCATCGTCCAACTCTGCATCCCCAAGTCTCCATACCCTAACCCCTTCAACTGCTCCTACAGTGTCCCCGACACAACGACATAATCTTCAGCCAGCAAATCCTGGAGGAGATGCTTTCAGTACCTTGCTGACAGGCCCATTTGGGAACAACTCAGATGACGCAAAACTGAGCATAGCCGAACGGGCGGCTATCGTAGAGAAGGCGAGAAGAGAACGTCTGCAACAACAGCAACAGTCTCTGAAGCAACAGCCGTCAGCTTGGGCTGGGCTGGACTCACTAGGGAAGGGCTCAGCTCCCACCTCTGCTCGGCCAACACCCTCCGATGATGACTGGCTATTTGGATCCGTTCAGCCATCGCAACCTACACAACCCACACAACCTGTTGTGGCTGCGCATGTCTCCCAGAAGTCCGCCTACGAGGATGTCTGGGGCATCGAGGATTTCGTATCTGCACCCACAAAGCCTACTTCCTCGACAAATCAGCTAAGAACTTTATGGGATCTTGATGTATTGGCATCGACTGCATCGACTGCAGCCTCCATTCCCTCTCGATCGAATACGGCCGGCAATTTTGATTCTGGTGACCGAGAAGATAGACAATCTGACAGCTCTTCTCGAGAAGAGGAGGATATTTTGGGAGACCTAGCGAGACCTATTGATTCCATTGCAAGATGCCCATCCCGAGTGGTGAGTGGCTCATTCTACTTCTTTTACTGCGCATTTAAGCCCTGTTGTACAGGCACCCTCCCCTCCGGACACTAGATCACAAGCTAGATCTGTTTCTCCTCCTCCGCATATTATTGGACAGATTGTAGAGATGGGATTTTCTCCCCAACAGGCCCGCATAGCGCTTGCAACTACTGAAACAGGTATAGATGTGCAAGCTGCGCTAGAAACACTTCTTTCCAATGGCGCAGCTTCCTCATCGACTCCACCGAGACAAGACTCGCCTGATTCGGACCAGGGGGTCAGAGAGCGATATCATGGCCGCCATGATGACGACGATCATCAAGAGTCTAATCCAAGTCGACGAACCGAGGACTCGCGTCGAGCTGCAACTTCGCGTCCTCGTCCCGTGCGCGAACCCGCCCCCCAAAGCCAACGTCAAGAGAATTATCAACAGCAGGCTGATAAGCTCATTGCCCAGGCGAGCGAGATCGGGTTGACGGTATTCAATCGCGCTAGCGCTTTTTGGAAGGAGGGTAAGGAAAAGGTTCAAAAGGTTTATGAGGAACGTGCTGCAGCGAAAGCAACGGGTGATGGTCCGCGGCCGGCACTCAGCGGCAAGCCCAAATGGATGCAGGATGCTATGGAGAGGGATGAGGCAACGACCAGACATAATGAAAGTCGAACGGATGTGGGTGCGGGTTTTCAAGACGAACTCTTACCTCAGTGGTCATCCCGACAGCGTGTTGAAAGCGAGAACAAATTCCCACCTCAAGAACGCATCCAGACGGACGATCTCTTCGGGAGCGACGCTCCGAAGGCATACGTATCGCCTTTCCGCCGGAAAGTCGCACTTGCTGTCCCAGCACCTACATCCTCTACGCCCGCTCGTGCTCCATCTCCTGTTCGCCTTGCGCAACGTCGAACTGTCTCTGCGTCTCTCTCCGCGATGGCAACCTCTATCAAGCACAAAGATACTGGGTCGGATATGTTCAAGGTTGGGCGATATGCCGATGCCGAGACTGCGTATACTTCCGCCATCGCCCAACTTCCTGAGTCACATCTCCTCCTCGTCCCCCTATATAATAACCGTGCACTCACTAGGTTGAAAACGGGAAACTCGTCGGGTGCCGTTGATGATTGCACGGCCGTAATCCGTATCATTGGCCCTTCGTATCATCCTGCCCGGGAGGCCAAGGTGACGAAGGATGAGGATGGCGCTGAGGTGGATCTAGGGGATGCGCTTGTGAAGGCATGGCGCCGGCGCGCAGAAGCATACGAAGCCAAGGAAAAATGGGACCTGGCTAAGCAAGACTGGGAAGCCATCGCGGGCACGGATTTCGCAGGCAAGTTGCGCGGGACGGCAGCTAGCTCAGCAGGACGATGTCGCAGGATGGTCACCGCCGAGAATAACCCAGAAGTGACCTCAGCATCGAGCGCACCGCTTCCTGCGAAGGCATCTCCGCGACCTCCACTACGCCGCGGTCCTACACCTCCGTCCGAAGCGCTTAGCAGATTGCGAGAGGCCAACAGGGACGCGGAAGCAGAAGACCAAGCTCGATATGAGCTGAAGGACAAGGTCGATGCTCGAATTTACGCCTGGAAGAACGGGAAAGAGACGAACATCCGCGCTCTCATTGCAAGCTTGGATGCTGTCCTCTGGCCCGAACTGGGATGGCAGAATGTCGGAATGGCCGACCTCATTGCACCGAATCAGGTCAAGATTAGATACACCAAGGCCATTGCGAAATTGCATCCTGACAAGGTATGTGTCTCGTGTCCGTACGGCCTCTGATCGGCAACTCATCATAGGACGAATGTTAGCTGCACGGTAATAATACCACTGTGGAACAAAGGATGATTGCCAACGGGGTTTTTGGGACATTGAATGATGCCTGGAATGCATTCAAATCGTGATGTACCGTTTAAATTTGTGTGTCATTCTGTATATCGTTGGAAACAATGCTTCCGTGATCTATCGGTGGCGAGTAGCATTGGCAATGATGCGACGTTTTGGTAGTAATGATTTCGCTACCAGCAGAGTTTTCGTTTTTCTGCGGATTCAAATTTCCATACTCAATTAGGCAGATACTCTAGGAAAGTCAACGGATCATCTACACTGGCGGTACTAAGCTTTAAGTGATATCAAGCTCCTCCCCCTTGTCCATCGCGGCTTAACGACTAACTCTTGTTCCACTGGTACCAGAGTCTATAAATCATTGTTATCATCAATTACTTGTCTTAGGCTTTTATTGCTATTCTGCTGAGTTGTCAAGTCTTGCCCGATTACCAATTTACGACCCGGGTCCTAGCTCAGCTCGAACATGTTGTTTGTTCGACGTCTTTCAGATCTACTGATGACATGGCATCATGATATCTCTGGTCAAAGAGTATGTTTAGTCGAAAAGCTGTACTGACACGCGTCTAACAGATCTGAGATTTGTTTGTCTGAAAGAGGTTTGCTACAATCACTCATTCTCTAAGAGACAATCGGTCTTTGCTTGCATGCTATCTTCACGGACCCTTTGTCTCTATTTCTGATCTGACTTCTATGTGATCAAGAGTCTCGCTTGCGTTCCGGCCGGCGGCCACGTTCATACAGGGCCCCTTGAAGCGACGCCGCGAACCTTTGCCTGCCAGATCCGAGTTTCATTCATCGACGAGAATGCTCGTGCTTTTCCCCACTTTATAATGGAATGACAATGGACCGCGCGTTTCTGAAATATCACCGCCAAGTCTATTACTCCTTTGGCTTTAGCGGTCGACTTCAGCAAGCTTTGTGCATCAATAATGGCTTTCCGCTGTGTTACCCCTTTCCTGCACACAGAATGCGACTGGTATTAAAATGGCTCAAATGCAGTGTCCTCGCCTTCCCCACCCTCTTTTTTAGTATTCAGAAACGAACACAGGCCCCCCTCAACCGCATTGTGAACTACCAGTGCATCTCCGTCTGCTTCACATAAATTCATATCCCCTCCCAGATTCCAAACGTGCCTTCGCTCCTACATGCATAACCACTTTTTGGGAAGCTATCACCGTTAATCATGGATTCTGTGAAGCAAGCCGGCTCGGTGAGTATGGATTTGGATGGAATCCGAGCCCGACTGATGCCTTTCTTGAAGGTTTACAGGCTGCGTGTCCCAACGCAAACGCTCAAGAAGGACACGGCAGCTCCCAGAACAATCGTGTTTGACTGGAAAGAAGCCCCAGTGGTCGGTTGTGGTGTTCGAATATCGGACGTCTTGTCGATGAGTCTATCTCTGCTGGAAGATGTGATGCTAGATGGCCGTGATAGAATTTTAGAGACGTTGCGAATGAGACAGTTACGTTTGCATATGTCGGTATGCCTTTAACTCCTACAAGTATCTGTCCTATCTTTTAACACTCGGGGCGAACAGTGGATTGGATATCACAACGAAGCAGAGTATGAGATTGGACCCTCTAAATGGCCTATGACATGTGCTTGGCTCGCTTATGAAGTTGCTCGTTGTGTCCAAAGTTACCTTGACGTAAGACATTACTGTGTTTCTGGATGAATACTGACATCAGTCTCCCAGACAACTTTGGCAAAAGGCGAGATATGCGACAAGCATGGGGAAGAATGGGACTTCTCACCAAAGAATAGATGGGCGAAAGATAATAGCGTGGGTATGATCTTAGTCATGAACACGACCGGCAGGCTTTGGCAGGTATATCTCTGCATCGAAAAGTGGGCACCATAAGAGGCATCTCGTATCTATCCGTCATTTTATATTCTTCAGACCGGTTATATACTGGCTATATTTTCCTGTGTCCGACTTTTTTTTTTCATTATCCATACCTCTGCATAATTATGTCACTGTACTATGCCTTTGTATCATCACCCGGTTTTTTCACTTGCATATTTACGATACCCATCCCATTCTCGATAGCCTGAAATCACCTGCCGTTTCTCCGTGTTGTGTTATGTCACCAGTGCCCTGAGTGTAGCCATTCCGCTTGTATTTATAAACAGTAACGTACATGTATTACCTCTGCACACTGGCCGTCGCCGCCAGATATTATTCCATACTTTTCTTCTTTTTCTCCTCTACCATCTCGACGTTATCGATCAAGACGCCTTTGAGGATATCCAAGCCCTTCTTCCCACCTTTGTTAGCTTCCTCCATCATGTCATATATTTCTTGCGACACGTCTCCCTGAACGACAATTTCCTCTTGTCCCGCCGTGTTCTTGGTAACAGAAGCGCCAGTTGCGAATCGCTGTGCGAACAACTTGGAGGCCTTCTTCAGGTCGATGTCTGCAGAAAATCAGATAATGCACACCAGGACGAGCGCGCAGGCATGCGCACCGAAGGCCTCTAGCCCGTAGACGGAAGTTACGAATTTTCGTTTATTGCGTTCGATGCGCTTGATGGTCACCTGGCGAACGTAGCCATAACACAGTCAACAGCCTTCCCCTTGGGCCGGAAGCGTATCTCACCTGAGATGCCTAGACGAGCCGTCGCGAATCAGAGAGTGGTCGGTGGAGGAGGACAAAGGGACGATAGTACCATCTTTTTCTTCTTCGCTGCATCTGCCTTTGCATCTGCCTTTGCCTCCTTCTTTGCAGTGTCCTTCTCGAGCGCAGTCTGCGCCGCGAGACTGAGCGTCCCGAGCTTAGCTTGCAGGGCCTCTGCGGGTAAATGGATGGGAACAGATGCGACCATGCGAATGAGTCTGCGCAATGCGCGATGAGAGGTCACAGGCAAATGTGGCCTACCGTCGGAGTAGTACTTCTGATACAGATCGGGGTGCACGTCTTGCAGCCATTCCTTACATTTTGTGAAACTTGAGCCGAACTCGCAGTACTCTACGGGAAAGGTGCAGACTCGATGCGACAGGGATCAGCTAGGGCGAAGACAATTCAACGCAGTGAACTCACCAGAACAGTAAAGGACGCTCACAGGAGAGGCAGGTTGCTTTTCCACTTGTGCAGGCTCTTGATCCAGGGCCGAAGACATTGTGTAGAGTATGGTTCCGAGCTGAGAGTTAGAGCCAAATGCTCCTATATTCCAAATTACGTGATCGATCATTAAAGAGTTAACTTTCAAGATAAGCCGTGAGCGGACTGGGCTTCAACACGGGTTCATATGCCACATGGTTCGTATCGTACATGCCAGTGTAGGGTCGAAATTACAGTTCCTCTGCACCAACGAAGTCTCCCTCATGCCCTGAAGAACTCCCTGGAGAATACCCGACTCGGTGACCAGCTTCGATAACTTGAACAAACACAGGCCAGACCGTCCCAATACCTATCTGCCCTCTGGCTTGCGTCCCGATGCGCTTCCAACCGCAGGACCCTCCGCAGCAGAACTCGTCTCTCCCCCCTTGTCCTGAGCATAACGTCCCTTCCCGCCGTATCGCAGCTTCTCTGTACTCGCCCCACCGCTCGCAAGATCATACGGCTCCGACCTATTCACGTGTCTATACTCCTCCGTCAGCGTCCCGGCACGGCTCCACTCTCCCGAAGGCGGTTCGTGCGGCCGCTGCACCGAGTCGTTAGAGCTGTCGACGCAGTGCATGGTCAAATCGGGCGGCGGAGCAGAATCGACGTCCTTGAAGTATGACTCTGCAGTGTGGTTGACAACCGGTTTTTGGGAGGCGGAGTTGGATGAATTGTGGGGGGTCATGGATAGGTAACGTGCTTGTTGAAGGTGGTATGGAGCACTCATAGGGGTGGCACGAACACCAAACTGGGGCGCATTGCGCGCTAAAAAGCGGAACAGCATTGTAGAGGAACGTTGCGATCGCGACTGAATGGTTGGGTGAATAAGAACGACAGGGTTGATGAAAGAGAGGGGGGGATCAGGAATACGCTCGTTATATAATTCGAAGTCGGTGTCCCTTCGCGTGACCTATGCATGTGACGTCACTTGGCCACATGTCGACAGTTTGCGCTGCACAGGACGTCGTCCTTACGAGCATCAAATACATATGTTTAGTGATCACAGGCCACAGCTACAGTAATAGCATATAACAACAACAACAGAATACAGATTCCGTGAGCACTCACTAGACATCATTGCCATTATTCATCTAACAAGTCAACAATAACGGGCTGGAAACCAGGTCCTCCAAATGGCACTCGGGCGCCGTTCTCGTCCCTGGCTCGCTTTCCTTCGGGACTGTTCGCCGCATTGACAAAAATTGTAGGGCGGTTCTCCGTGCCGGTACTGTCGCTATCTGGTTCGGGCTGCAGCCATTCACCAACCTGGACCCCATGAGCCTCGTGGATGTGCCCAAAAACGTGCAGCAAGGGCCTCAGCTCCGGCAAACGTGCAGCAAGAGCTTCGCAGCCAACATTCAGGCCTGTTGTAGTCTGATCGAGTATTTGATGAGGCGGTCCATGGGTCAGTCTGCAAGAAGATGTAGATGGTGTCCACCTAGATACTTGCGATAGCTCTTACAATATGTCTGTTTTTGGGAACGTAGAGATGAGTTCTCCAAAGAGATGGAAATATCAGTAGCGTCTATGAGGATACGAGATAGAACTAACGCACTTTCGGCAGGTGTTCCCCTGTCATAATTAAAAGCCCATCTGAAGAATGTCGGCGTCCACTGTATCCAAGCCAAAGCATGACCGAATCTCAACAAACGAAATGAGACTAGGAAGCAGAAACTAACCGGAGACCCAAAAACAGTCCATGTTCTCCCACCTTCCCGCGTCTTGAACTCATGCTGCTCATTCTCTAGATATACGACACCAGCCTTCCGTTCCTTCTTCCCCGTGACCAAATCTCGAATTTTTCTTGTGTCCTATGGTAATGACGACCGCATCTGTGCTTAGCTATCCTATATTCAGCCAGAGTACGCACCTCTGGCTTTGTATGCCATCGATGAAAGTTTTTTTGATACCAGTCGCTATGAAAAGAGAGATCATGGTTCCCAGCGATGATTCTGCCAGAGGTTGTAAACCACTTCAGCTGACGCTCGACATTTGACTTACATCTTTACTGGGTGCCCCATACGGCGGATCCAGTCAATTGTCGTCCGAACACCTTTGTGCATACCGGTGCCGGTGAGATCTCCGCTGTGCAACAGAACGTCGCCGTCAGGGACGGGGAAGACTTGCTGGTGTGTGTCGCTGACGCAGATGAAGCGGGTCCAGTTCCCAGACGTGGGCTTTGGGGGAGGATTGTTGATATCATATGAGCTATGAACGATTGCAGTGGGTGTTTCAATGGTCGCAAGAGGATTGGTGTCCGGCGGAATCAAAGTGGGGAAATTCAGCGTTGGGAGGTGGGAAGACATCGTTCTGGCTCCTCGCAATAGCGTTCGATACTGACCCCTGTGAAGAGCAACCTCAGACAACAAAAAGACTTGAGACTCGAGATGAATCACAAACGTGGAGGTACATGACCTGAATAGCTAGGGGTATACATGTACATTGCAGATACCCTTGACAATGTAGACTTTTTTTGGCCCAGCCCGGCAGCCACAATTTCTCCGATTCTAATCAGATTCTCTGTGAACTTCTAAACAAAATTTATACCACCCAAAGCGTTAACATCCGCCCGGCCCGAAAGCCTAGTATGGCAGTTCCCCGAAGCGAAATTTTGGCTGCCTGGTTCGTTCTCAGCGCGTGCAACATCGTGCTATACGCAGATGGATCTTGGACAAGTGAACGTATAAGAGCCGGAATGGTAGGGTATCTCAAAGGAGTGAAGGGATTCAAGATTGTCAAGGGTGTAACGGCCTACGATTCTCCGGAGCTCCAAATCCCCTGCATGGAAGTCTCGTAAGCTACTCCCCAAATTGATCAGGACACGGGTACATCGGCGAACGCCACCGAGGACGGGGATTACAGTATACAACCAGTGGAGAACGCGCGAGCATATACTTCCAGAGCACCCTGCATCTAAACCACACCAACGCGCCCTGCTAGATGTCTCCGAAGATCTCGTCATTGCCAACCTTCTAGTAGGGTCTGTACTAGGGACGGACGATGACATGCTCCTTGATCACCATCTTGTTCGACGGGTGAGTGACGACGACGTACACTTACACTTACACTTACACATGATTTCAGATACAGTATGTAAATCTCCGCGTACCTTATACACCACCATCAATCACTTACGCATTGGCACTGAGGTCCTCGATATTAGGATTGTACAAGTGGAAGTGCCTTGAGTCCATCTAGGCTAGGCAGACTTCCCAGACTGCGGTTGCCGGCGGAAAGCTCGATTCTTCGATTCCCCGTCCAGAATATAGTACAACGACGGCGTCAACGCACAGCCCACACTTGTTTGATTAATGACGAGTATTCGGTGGCGCCAGCCTGAGTGACCGGTCAACCAACAGCCTATTTGCGACGGCTTAAACCAGTGATGACACACGGGGAATTGGCTGGATCTTTATAATGTAATCTGTGTAATCGATATAGGATCTGGCATGTGACCCTCCCTTGTACTCGGATGAATCCTGATAATACGGCTTCATTTACTTGCAATAATTGTTTGGCACTGCTATAGTTTACATTACTGGTGCACCTTCTGCTGTGGTGTAGCCCAGGAGCCAGAAAGGCAGATGACTGACTGATGTGATTCCAAGTCAGATAAATCTGAACATGTGCAGACCTGACCATAAATCGTATGGTGATTTGTATTGAAAGAGGTTCTGGGCAAGAGAGTGAGTCAACTGTAGAATAAAGAGATGTATTCTCAGTCTCTTCATAGAAGACTGAGAAAAAAAAAGAACTATGCGAATGAAAAATTTCTGTAAGTACGAGTTCATATTGACCCTGAGTCCTGCAACAGGTCCGCGTGGCGTTGTGGAGCTATCGCGCGATGTCGCGCGCGTTTGCTGGTGCACGCCGCTGCGATCTCCAACAGTTTGTCATAGCTTCGCAAGGCGACAGAACGCACGCCAGATGGTGATGCATTATACATGACGAAACCACCAGCCATGTTTCAGCCTCACGGGTTCGTCCTCATTGGAACGACATTTCCGTCCCGATGACCAACTGCGGCACCCCAGGTCCGCTAGGTGTCAATTCTTGGTCCTATCTGGCTGCGCTGCGCACGCGACTGCGTCATCGAACTTGCTAATCGTGTGCGATTTGCATTGGCAGTCTCGGAAACAGCTAAAACGCCCTAACCTGCATTGGAATATTATTATAGATAGCGAGTCTCAGGCATGGATTGCCATGACATGTCTGCATTCCACTTCGACAGGAACCCGATGGTCGATCATCGGCCCTCGATCTAATGTCTTGCAATGACGTATACATCTCATGTCATCGGCACCATCGAGTGTTATCGCCTCCAATTCGTTTGTCAGCGGTCCGTGACGGCCCTAGATTGTGGCCTCCACCCAATCACCTCTACGGGATCATATATAACCAGCTAAGATGTCCTGGTGTCGGTTGTAATCTACCCACAGCTGCATATGTCTTCCTTACTCAAAGTCCCGTTACTGGCCGCCGTGGTATATTGCAACGAGTGGATCGTCACCGCGCCCAATCATGTATCAGCGGGGGATAAGGTCTTCAGGGAAAGATTCAGTGTCACTATAGGCATAGTGATCTTGGTCTTTGTCAAGGTGTGTTGCTCACGCATCTCATGGCCCTAAGCATGCACTGACGGCCGCAACAATATATCCAGGCATCCGTGTGGGGCGGAGCATTGTGTGAAACTACTGCTATTGCCGCTTACTGGTTTCCCTCCCTATTCACCACTTCTGCACTCCGCCCACTTCTTTCATGGGTGGGTGAGAATTCTGGTTCAAGAATCAGCATAGGCCCCGTTTTTGTGCTAGGATGGATTCTTACCATTATCGGCACGACAATTCGTGTTGCTGCCTACCGCGAGCTCGGACGCCTCTTCACATTCGACCTGTCTATAAGGAAGGAGCATAAGCTCGTGACAAGTGGGCCATACTCCTATGTTCGGCACCCAAGCTACACTGGTGTCGTACTGGCATATATTGGTATCGCGACATGTCTTTTAGTGGAGGGCTCGTGGGCCAGAGAGAGCGGCATGTTGGACACACCTTGGGGACGTTATGCTGAGCGTCTGTGGTTTGGGTTTGTGTTGCTTGTACCTATGGCTCTTGGGTGGCGGGTTTTCAAGGAGGAGACAATACTGAAGTCGGAGTTCCGGGAAGAGTGGGAAGAGTGGGCGAAAAACGTGCCATACAAGTTGTTCTTGGGAGTGTTTTGATTGGATGTAATATATGTCATGTCTCTGACCAATTCTACAATGACAATTGATTTTCCTTGGAGAACAGAATGCGTATTGGCAGTTCTCGAGCCTGCAATGCAGGAACTGATAGTACCAAATCACGAGATATAACTTGATGTCAGAAATCAATGATGAACTTAAGACTCTCCTAATCCTTGCTGTTAGACATGATGAGACCGGAGCCAAACTGCCATCCAGTGAGAGTCCCAGGATCAATATGATGAGCAAGACGAGGTACGAGGCACGACCCGGGAGTGTGCCAGTGAGGGTCAGCGGCAATAGGTATTCGCAATAACAAGAGGACAAGTAACTCATGACAAACACAAGAATCCGGCTGAACCATAGCACCGATCCAGTAATGTACAGTGCACCACGAAGTCACAGGCAGAATCACACAACGTACAGGAGAGACGAGTAATTTATCATAACACTATCTTTGGGAGCCGATCATTGGAACTTTCATCGCAAAAAGTGTTATCGCAGGAACCAATGACTACGGTCGCATCGAAATTCATACCCTTCACCCGAGACCGCGCCTCGTCTTACGACCTTGCCCACCACAGTTCGATCCGACCACCCAAGTTTTGTCTACTGACCACGTATGACCTTAGCAGCATTAAATATATGGTTTCACATCCGCCCCGGCAGCGGAAGGGTATGACTTTCAAGTTCCCTTTCCAAGGGAACCTGTAGCCTTTATGGCTACAAGTTCATCCCCACGACGATCGGACCCCCACCCCCACTCACACTTCCTCGGATATCACCACTGCTTCGTTGGTGCGGGCTATCGCCACTATCAGCCATGGCGCTACGCTCGGAGGCCTAATCAGATCTCAAATCCTTCCGGCGCAAAGGCTGTGGTGCTGTCACTAAGACTGCCAATACAGATCGTACACGATTGGAAGTGCTGTATTACTAGTACACTCATATGCGCAGCATTGCCCAATAGGTCCATCGAAACCAGTGCTGCAGTTGGCCAGCGAAACGGGCGTGTCATTCCAGTGAGCGTCAGCATCACGACCCCACAGATAAGCGAGGTCAAAACATAGCTGATGATCAGACACCGTCATGTAGTGTTGCCGCAGCATGAGGTACTTCAAGGTGACCTTGAGGTGAGGCATTCTAAGGCACGACATGTTCCCTTCCCATCAAGCGATGTAGACGCGCTCCATCGCGTATACACATACTTGTTATTTTACTATTCTCTCTGAGTTTTCTGGCCTGGTTTCAGTCTACTCGACACTCTCTTGTATCCGGATCCTGGACAAGCTCCGGAGATCCGACCGCCTCAGGCTTGCCAGTAGGTGCATCGGACCTACTAGCACCCTGTACTAGGGCTACACATATGCAAGACAGGGACCTGGAAATAAGTATCTTGCCCGTATCAAAACTATTGAGCGATCGCTTTCCAATCCTATGACCATACCGGCATCATCTACGATCTCAAGTACATCTGGACCACAACAAGATTGCGAGATAACAGGGCCGCAGCAGACTGAGCAGTAGTTGAGGAACATTGGAAGAGGTATATTGACGAGGGAGTGATCGACGATCCAGAATTTCGATCTTCTTTTCTACTGTCTGGTGCGTATGATCTCACCCACAACTCAATGATTTCAATATGGCTTACAGTATTCGTTCAGGCAAAAAGATCGAAACACAATATTATCCACCATGTTGCAATGGATATTCTCCCCATTCAGGCATCAGCAGTCCCCTCCGAGCACGTTTTACTCTCCGACACTCCAATCTCTCCCCAGGCATGATGGAGATCCTACAAATCCTCAAGTTTTCCTTCAAGGGAGAAAGACTTGACTTTAACGATGGCTGGACCACTCGAGAACATGATGAGATCTCGGTTGTTGATATTCCTCCCAGTACTGTCCGCAAGCTTCTCGCCACTGGTCAAATTGAGGAGTTGACGCGGCTTCTGTGTGAAGGAAAGTCCTGGAATTCATGTACAATAGCTTTAGTGTCTATTAATCTACGTACCTGTGTCTAATACAATCTCCTCGACACCACTTCAGCACACTGGCACACACTGATCCCAAGCTGTGCGTGATATGCTTACGTGATCCACCTCAAGGTACCTCAAGGCACATTGAGGTGGGATTAGCCGACCTCAACGTCACCTCAATCTCACGCTGCGGCAACACTACCGTCATGTATGCGTATCGTCGTCCCAAAATGTGGTCTTCATCCAATCGCCTCCACAGAAATTACTTATAACTAGTCAAGACGTCTTGGTGTTGGTCATCGGCCGTACTTTAACCTCAGCTGAACATGTCTTCCCTGCTCAAGGGTTTGTTGCTGGCCACCGTGGCATACAATATTAGCGTTGCGGTATCTTGGCAGGGCTCGTGGGCGAAGCGGCATGTTGTACACACCTTCGGGACGTTATGCTAACGCTAACCTGAGGCTTGGGGTTTGGGGTTTGGGGTTTGGGGTTTATGCTGCTTGGGCCTGTAACTCTCGGAAGGCAGGGATTAAGGAGAATGGGAGACTCAAGGTGGGAAGAGTAAGCGTAAAAGTGCCATACAAAGTCTTCCTGGGAGTGATTTGATAGAATGTCTGTCGGTATCAGGAATGCCATGATTAAGCAGAGTGGAAATCAATAACTAGTCTGATTCTGTCTCTTTCTTAGTATGCGAGTGCTAGCTCTAACGCTCACACGCCCACGTCCCAGTATCCAGAGGTCAATGACAAAAAGGCAAGTCGCAACAGTTGACTGGCCTTCCCAACAGCATGTCAGCGAATATTTTTATGGCGTCACTGGTTGAGCAGCGGCTTCGCACTTTGTGTGACTGGCAGCATGCTCCGTTACCGTGATAGGTTGGCCTCAAAATTGATTAGACCAACTCCGGGCCGACCTCGCGGGCCTGTGGCTGAAAACTAGTCGTCGCCTTTGTCCTCTTTGACACCACATTACTTGCCGTGGTGCTCGATGCCCCACAAGCGCCTCAAACGCTCCGTCCGTGAGCAGCAGAAAGTCGTAAAGTGTGATGCACGCTGCCTGCGCATCCCGAACCCACTGACGGACATCTACTGTATAGAGGCAGCGACCTAGCGCCCTCTGGCAACATCATCACCGAGGGCATCCCTAAATCCGTTGTGCGCGTGCTCAACGCTGCGAAGATCCGCGAGGAGCACCGTGAGCGGAAGCGGAAGACGATGGAGGGCGGGGAGACCGGCCCTGGGCAGAAGCGGCGCAAGCAGACTGGCAGTGGCGACGCCGAGACAGACGCGCTCGCGAAGAAGAGTGGAACGGGTGGAAACATCAGAATGCACCCAGGAGAGTCCCTCGCGCATTTCAACCAGTAAATGGCTCTGGCGTTTTCTCTGCAGTTCAGCGTGCTCAACGCGATCTGGGTCTCCTCTACCAGGAGAGTGGAAGGCGATTTGCGCCCAGTGGTTCGTGCCGCGGTGCTCACGTCGTTGGCGCATGAGAGAAGAACCAAAAAAGGTGGGATT